>CM065359.1:20232855-20467855 GCA_033032245.1 Poecilia picta | reverse complement strand
TATAATCAATGCCTACAGTTTGACTATATTTCAAACTGTTTCCTTAGAAATTTGTTGATTTAACTGATATAACAGCATCTGCTCCAGGTTGACCAGCGGCTGCTGACTTTTTGGTTCTAACCAAAGGACGCGGCTGCTTAAAAGATCACTGACTTTAGTCTAAATGAATCACAGCCCTGCAGTGATACGACAATCCGATTAGCTAACAGGTTTAGAGCAGATCCACTTGCTGAGGTCTTTGTTGATTCTCAACTCTCACATGATGTGCAACAAAAATGTTTTAATGGCGTTTACATCTGACTGTCAAGGTTTTGATTCTAGATCTTAAACTCATCTACATTTTATCTGTATAAAATATAGATTCTCCTCTATATTTAGGAGATTTCTAGGTATGATATAGAATTGCATGTTAATAACCATCGGGAAGAAACTGTAGTTTGGTCCATTTGTTAAAGTTTATTGGCAGTAACTTTCTGTTGTCTGTCACTGACAACAACAGCAACAACACAGGAAAATAATCAGCGGAGAGCCCCCTGGTGGTAGGAGAGAAGAACTACAGATTTCTTGCCATGACTAAACAGGTTTGCAGATGATTTAAATATTGAGAATCATCTGTACAAATGTAGACACTGATTATATTTTAAACAAGATATTAGGACAAAAACATAAAAGACACATTAAAAGTAGTTAAATTTGCTTTTAAACTAGTGAATTATAAAGATAACAAATTAGATTTCTGAGCTTAAGAAGAATTGTATGAATGATTGTTAATTTCACTAATTTCTTTGCTCATTTAATGCACATTGTTGATGAAATTGGCTAAAAAAACGTGTTTTAAAAAAATTCTATTCCTATATGACAAACATATAGAAACATAAACCTGAAATCAAAGCATCTCTAAGTAAAACACTCACAAAAGACTGATATGGTACTAGCTAGCAATTATTTCTTTCTTTCTTTGAATGACAAAACGTTTCCCACCCTCCACTCACTAATGACCACTACAGCCAGCCTGGGATCTCCTTTAAAAACGTCTGATGAACCCTTTAAAAGCTCAGCAGTAAGTCTACGGCTTAGTGCGGCTGAGGCCCTCACTGCTCTGTGACGCCATAAACTCCTTCAGCTCAGCGGCAGCTTTCATGGAAGTGCAGAGCCTGATCTGCTTTTCTTCAGCCAGCACATCCAATTCTGCACAGAAATTATGTGATTAACCCACGTTAGGCTTGTATGCTCATTGTTTAGATGCAAAACGTGTGACTAAAGAATGTTCTCTATGCATTGTGGTTTTGCCAATGCGCCATGTATTGGGAAGGTGGGATTTTACCAGAGGATACAAAATCTTCAGGAACCACGAAAGAATGCCAGAGAATAACTCTGGATTAAAATTTAACAAAGTGATGAAAATATTGACTTTTTTGGCGTGATTTTGGTGTTTAGAGAGCTTTAGAATCACCCAATCTTTACTGATCACTCCGAGCTAACTTCAATCTAACTCTTCAACAAGATACAGGAGCTTGTTTTTCGCTAAATAATTTATTAACATCGATGATAAAGCACTTGTTCCATTAGCAGACTATTTCACTTGCAAAATGGGAAAAAATGTCTTTCTGAGAAGTGAATTGTAAGTTAGTTTTGTCTGTTATATTCGCACTGGAAACTGAACCAAAATTGCTTTGTAATATTTTGTGTTTTTGCATTGTCCATTATTTGGATCTTACATACTCACATTTGAATGATGACAGAAAAATGCTTTACAGAGAAGTCCAGATATCTTCGCTGAAATTTTTCCTCTTTTTCAGGCGCTGGTGAATCAGGAAAAAGCACCATTGTAAAACAAATGAAGTAAGTATTAAAATCTATTACTGGAAAATTTCTCAGTTTTTCTTTTTTACATGTGGCAATGAGAGTAAAGAAAATCCACAGGGTGGCACTGTAGGCATTAGATAGACCAAATATGAGCAGTAGAAGCTCTGGAGCTTGCCATTCAACCTTTGATTATTTTTTATTTATTTATTGGTAAATAAAAACTACTTTTATTTACCAATGTTATTTTTATGTAGTTTCAAATAGACCTCCCTCCACCTAAGGCAGAATCAGTGATGAAAAGTTGTTTTTCTGCTCACACAAAGGATTCTCCACCAAGGTGGTTACACAAAAGAGGAGCAGATGGAGTTCAGGGCGATCATCTTCGGCAACATCCTGCAGTCTGCTCTGGCTATCATCAGAGGCATGGAGATGCTGGGCATCGATTTTGGCTCACCTTCCGCGCAGGTGTGCTGTGGACGTTTTCTGATGTTCTCTATTTCCAAAGCAGAATTAAAGTAAAAATAATACAAATAAATAAATAATCTTGTTTTCCATGATTTGTGCTCATTGTGCATGAAACTTGTAGGAGGATGGGCAGAAGCTGCAGAACTTGTCAGACTCAATTGAAGAAGGGACATTGCCTCCTGAGCTGGCTGATGTCATCAAGAAGCTGTGGAAAGACTCTGGAGTGCAGGCCGCATTCGAGAGAGCCGCCGAGTACCAACTGAACGACTCTGCTGGATAGTGAGCGGCTTCCTCAGCATTATAACAACTTAAAAAGGCAGATCATTGTGTAGATACAAAGGGCATACATGTGAATTTTAACTGCTTTGCTGTTCGTCCTGACATCTTCAGCTACCTCAGCGAAATGGACCGAATCTCTCTGCCGGACTACATGCCCACCGAGCAGGACGTGCTGCGATCTCGAGTCAAAACAACTGGTATTATTGAAGAGCAGTTCTCCTGCAAAGAGTTGCACTTCAGGTGAGCTTCAACATTTTGACTCCAAGGAAACATGCTGACCCAAAATTAACTTCCTGCCCTGGTTTGATGCGGGACAACCTTAAGTAAATAATTAGGTGCGCACTATAAGGCGCACCTAAAAACCTTCAATTTCCTCAAAGGCCGACAGTGCGCCTTATAATCAGGTGCGCCTTATATATGGGCCAATATTGAGCCACAACAGGTCTAGCAACTACGGTAAGCAGCCGCGGACTTCATTTTCACCCATAGAAGAAGAAGTGTGCGTTGCATGCTGGGATAGTTGTCAGAACGCTGGTTTGTTAATAAACTTTGAGTGACTTGGGGAGGGGGGCGTTGAGACAGTCAGAGACTACGGCAGAATGTCGGTTGGTCTGTGTTACCCAGAATGAAATTGGGCACAATATTGCGACACCAACACCGTGAGCGAAACAATGACTGGGTCAGACTACTATATTAAGTACTCGGGGACCACTTCCTTACAAATGTGGATGTGTAATAATAGAGGACGGCAACTCAAACTGAAGTGTCTATCCTATATGCCTTATATATGAAAAAAGTTTAAAAATAGGCCATTTGTTGAAGGTGCTCCTTATAATCCTGTGCGCTTTATAGTGCGGAAAATATGGTAAATAAAAGTTCTCCAGTGATTAGCCACTAAGAGAGCTTGTTTTTAATTTTTACGCCTTACAGGATGTTTGATGTGGGAGGTCAGAGGTCAGAGAGAAAGAAGTGGATCCACTGTTTTGAGGGTGTGACCTGCATCATCTTCTGTGGAGCCCTCAGCGCTTACGACATGGTCCTTGTAGAAGACGATGAAGTGGTTAGTCAGAATGGCTGCAATGTTGATTTAAAAAAACCCTTAAAATAAACCAAAACATGTCCTGACGGTTTTTGTGTCTCTGGTTTCTCCAGAACCGCATGCATGAGTCCCTCCATCTATTCAACAGCATCTGCAACCACAGATTCTTCGCTCTGACCTCCATCGTGCTTTTTCTCAACAAGAAGGATCTCTTTGAGGAGAAGATTAAGAAAGTCCATCTGAGTATCTGCTTCCCTGACTATGATGGTACGTTCAACAGACGCCAACTTATTGAGAGAGTTTCACAGATTGATAACTTTTGAGGGAAAATTGCCCCAGTCTCATTTCTACTTTATGAATATAAAATATGTATAACATTTAAGAGGTTGCATTATCTAGAACTCAGTCAAAATTATGTTGTGGCTTTTTTAAAATGAGGATATTATGTATTGTTTTATCTGGAGATAAAATGAAGCTGTAATATATCCAGTTATGAAAGGTCTCTCAATAAAGTGAAAGACTTTTTTGTACAGCCTTTACAATCAGTGGCTAGAAGTCATTCTTGTTTTGTAGCATTCAGGCAGCTAAAACTCCTAAAACACATCGTTTTGCCTCCCAAAAAGGGCGAGGCTATTTATGGGGAAAAATAGCAACACTGAATTTATCTATGCTCCACAACACCGGAGAGAAACTGCAGTCACACTTTCTCTGGCATTTTATTAAAATACATTTAAACCATAGAAACTATAATGGGAAATTATAGAACTCTGTGATTATTTTGTCATTTTAATTTAGTTTAGTGACTGACCACCTCAGCTCCAACAAACTCAATAATTGCAACTGTGACTCAAATGCCGCAACAATGACCCATTAATAACATTATCTATTCTCTATCTATGCTGGCAGCACTGATACAGATTCACTCACCTCAGCATGCTGACTGTTTGAAACTGAAATTACAAATGACAACACACAGCTGTTACCTACATCCTATGTTTATCGTGAGTGCACCCATGGACGGTCCGTCTTTCAATACAAGATCATCCATCGTCTATAGTCTCTTTTCCTTGCAGCTTCGTGGGGGGCTGGTGCCTATCTCTCCAGCAGTCACTGGGCGAGAGGCGGGTACACCTTGGACAGGTCACCAATGGACAGTTCTTTATAAATTAAGACAAAAAAAATAATAACAATATGAGATGTTCATGTCAAATTAAAGGTAGCGTACACTGTCCTGATGCAGCAGGACGCTGGGAATTCCACACCACTAATCCCAACACAAATGCAGCACTGAAACTGGGCGTGGATCACAGGTGACATATATATCACAAGATTTTCTTTTTTTTCTCGTCATCGACCCTCATTTCAGTCAATCTCTACTTAGGTTTAGTTGTCTAAAATATACAGTTGAAGATTAAAAAAAATAATAAGTAATATTGTTAATTATATTATCTTTCACTTCTAACGATTCATGGGATCTGATTGGGTGTCATTTCTGTCTCTCATTTTAAATTTTTTTTGTTGACAAAGATTTTATAGTTGAGGCCTTTCTGTTCAAATTTGTCATTTATTTTTGTTCTAGCTTTTTGTATGGAAAATAATATGCTGATATAAGAAAAAAAAGAGTATTCCTGAAGACAGGGCAGCGCTGGTTTGTCTCCATTAACCGATGCACGTATCTGTCGAAAAACGTCTTTCAGGTCCCAACACATATGATGATGCCAGTGGCTACATCAAGACACAATTCGAGGATTTGAACATGAAGAAGGGTCAGAAAGAAATCTACTCCCACATGACCTGTGCCACAGACACGAAGAACGTCGAGATCGTGTTCAACGCCGTGACGGACATCATCATCAAAGAAAACCTTAAAGACTGCGGTCTGTTCTAAGCAGCTCCAGAGTGACCGGAGAGAGGTACGAGATCTTTTAGAAACCGTCTTCACATACGGTAATGGGTCCCACACGAGGCAGAGCCTTGCAAATTTCATTAAGTCGATTTTCTCTGGCCGCCTTGTTGCTCGCCAACAACAACTGGCCGTAACATGAGAAAACAGAAACTCAAGCAAAAAAGGTTGGACCCCTGTGGACTGCTGAGGATGACAAATACAAATAAAAAGACTGATGTAATCCCCATGACGACTTGTGCTAAAGTCTATACAATCTCCCAACAATTTACTTTTTTTGTTTTCTTGAGCAGCTTTTAACAACTTTTCCTTGTGTTCTCTCATTGCAGAACATCTTTTTCAGCCCGAGCCCCGCACACATTGGCATTAGGAAGGACGTGTACTGACGGGGCACAGGGCGTCCTCAGACTGTTGTGTTTTATGCCATCATCTCCACGTCACATTGCGGCTGAACGCTCCTACAGAATATCGTCATCTCCTTCCTGCAACTCTCTGCACGTCCAGCTGGGTAAAAACAGATACAAAGTCACCATGTGAACGCTGTGGAGCCTCAGATTCCTACACAGCTAAAAGATTAAAGGTACGAAGAGGAAATAGCTGCTTCCCTGATTGTCATTGAGTTTTTAAAACGTATAAATTGTAAATTATATTTGATCCGAAAGTCAAGCTCTGTGAAAATAATTAAAGCTATTTGGGAAAAGTAAAAAATAAAAAATAAAAAAATAAAATTCTGAATAGACAATTTTCTTTGTTTTGTTTTTGAGTGCAATAGTCTCTGTGATCTTGATATTTAAGCTGAAAAGTTGCTGAGCAGATGTCTCTGATGTTCCCAGTGCTTGCAGTTTGTTGTCCAGATTACAAACCCAATTGTGCATGTATCTAACCTAAATAGCGTTAATGTACTGAATTCACTTAACATTTTATTGTGCTGAATAAATCTGACAACGACAAACACGGTAGATGAACTTTGTACATAAGAATAGATGAGTTATGTTTTGAATGATGAATTATCTGGAAACATGTGGGAGGAAAACACTGGAGAATGGATGCTTTACGAGAAAAGGGAATGGGAATCTGTTCTTTCTTATGAAATGTAGAGGCATGAAATAAAGATGCATTAACTGCACGTGTGTGTCTGCGTCTTTACATCAGTTAAATCTTCATCCGCTGAACAAAGTGGTGGATGAGGAGGCCCAGCTTGTTGATGACAGAGCTGCTGTCTTAGAAATATCCTGTTTTGATGTAAGTGGAAATAGCAGCCAAGTGAAAATCATTACTGATAAACAATCTAAATCAACGTTTTCCTTTAATTGTAACAGAGTGCAATTCAAAAGAAGAACTAATTTAACGTCTTTCTGAAAATAAAGTCAGCGTTTTAAAACCCAGCGCATGGAGAAGGCATCGACATTCCCATTTGTACAATGATGAAGAGTTTTTGAAGACGTCAGCTTGGTAACGATGGTACGAAGCCCTCTAGGGAACATGGGGAAACATTTTTTCTTTTGTGTTCCCTCGCAATATGCTTGCTGTAATATTTGCTGGTCTATTAAGTCACAAATGTCAATTAAAAATTTCAAATATATACACATTTAAAGAGCCTCTTTGAAATGTGTTTATTATTAACTCTTTGATTGAAAATCGATTTATTCGCGGGATGTTTATGTCAGTGTATGTCAGGTTGAGATGAAACTGCACATGAAAACGACCCTTTAAACCATTCAGAACCAGCACAAAAAATACACAATCAAAACTGTCAGATCACGTATTTCCACACAATAATAAGTCAGAAATAGTTCAAATAGTTTGGATGTATTTTTTCTTTGTTTCCTACTTATGAAAAGTTTCTGTTTATATCATAGGTTTGTTGTCCATTTCTCTCATAAAGAAAAATATATAAAACTTCAGATATTCAACAACGAGATATTAACATGCATGGAAATAATAGCAGAAAGTACGATGGACACCGTAAGAAAGGCTGACGATATTCAGTTATGCCGCATGAACTGATCAGTAGATTTTTGTAAGGGAACAGAAAAGAAAAAAAAATCCCCATGTCACCTTTCGAGCTCTGTACATTGGAAATATCTGTTTAAAAAGCTGATTTTATTGATTTTATCCAAAAAAAAACTCACTTTATACCACAGTGAAGCATTTGAGTTAAACTCAAACCAAAGTAAATGTCATCAACTTTCCACCGTCATCCACCTGGTTGATTTGAGCCACTTGTGCTGATCTGCTGAGTTGTTTCTCTCAAATCATGGCTCCTTTTATTATGTCCATGAATCTCTAATGATTGGAGAAGTTGCAGGTGCATTCAGATGCATCTTTGCTATTTTAGAGACTTTCTGCTTCCCCAGCAGACATGCTTGTCTGTTATTTGAACATGGCCAAAGATGGAGCTTGCTAAGTCGTCCATTCCTGTGGGAACATTTTAAATTGGCTGCAACTTTACCTTCATTATCCAGAGGAAGCAGCAAGGGTGCATTTAGTTCTTCAGATAACTGCGCTGACATTTAGGGAAATTTTCTTTTTACCGTGACTACACAGCAGTGGCAAATAGCTAAAGGGTAGAACTATGTCCTTTTGAAATGATACGCACTTTCATGTTTCATGTTAAAAAAACAAATGCTGACTTTGACTGTTTCAACAATATTAGCAACATTTATGGGTCAAATAAAAATGAAATAACAATAAACAAGCAGAGTAAAATAAAAATGCCAATTCATATTGATTTCATCGGTGATTTGTTTCAAACATATTGTTCACTATATTCTGTTCTAGTTTAAGTCAAAATAACTAAGTGGACTATAGGTGGGGAAACGACCTCATTGGACTCTAGTTATCTACCTTCAAACTCAACAATTACATCACTTATCATATCTATAAAAGGCTCACGTCAAAATCTTTCCAACACTAAAAGTCATGAAATTCACATATCCAAAGGTGGGGATATTAAATCTATAAACTGCATCGAATAATTCAAACAAAACTTAACAAAACCAAAAAGTCGTCAAAGCAAAACACAGACATTTAAAGACGAGACACAATAGAACTGTGAACCTAAATTTCATAAACCACTGTGAAACGTAGCGACGGGTATTCTTTGAAATGATCCATTTTAGTTCTAGTGCAGATAACATACTGAACATAAAATCAACAGAGACTTCACGTGTCTGAATAATCAAAATACATTAAATACAGCTGGACTCGCAGTAATCATCTTTACTGAGAGAAAAGTGGCCAGAGTTGCCCTTTAGATCCCGCCTGGCCATGAATGTAGTCTTTAGTTAAAAACTGCTCCAATTCGTCAAGACGAACCTCAGACGTCCAGATTCTCTCAAATCACCTGCAAATAAAACAAACATAATTACTGACACATCACTGCTCAGACACATAATGAGTCATTAACAGCTCATATCATTCATACCTCTGCCACATTTAATGTCATATAACTAAAAACAAATGTTTGTGATAGAAAATGAGATGTGCCAAAAGTTAATAAAACAACATAATGACCTCAAACTTTTAACCTCGGTAATCTATTTAAATTCCTTATTGGAATACAGCAACTAAACCATATTTATAGTTTCACTTGTAGATTATTTATTTTTGGTGATGAGCTCTGACTCTTATCTCCTAATCTAAATCTCCCTTTGCAGACTGTTACACATTGTTACACAATGTTTAAACTATCATGCTGCTGTTTAAATGTGACTAGTTAATGCAAAACACAAAGCACACAATGCTCTAAATGTGTTTGGATAAAAGGTGTTAAAACAGTCATTTTTTTAAATCAATTTGCCAAACAATATATTTTCCGGTTGTTCATAGAACATAAATATGTTAACACTGTGAATATTTTTACAAGTTGCTTTGTCTGTCATATTTCAGACTGTTTCTCATTGACATGCAGGAGTTTTAAGCGACAGGACAGGCAAATGTTGGCAAATATAACCCCTGTGTGCAGCCTGGTGTGTGTGTCTCTGCACGGACAGCCTCAGATGATGAACGAAGGAGAAGTCTGTCTTCTCCCTATCACAGCTGCACTTTATGGAAAATTCAGCCAACGGTGTACCTGAGGGAGCCACACGAACAGCATGTACTGTTTTTTATTAAGCGCAACCCGAACCAAACTTTGGTCCCACCACTCAGCAATCGCTGAGCTGGCAGCCGGGAGATGTCTGATAGTCAGGCTGCACCTGGTGATATGCTAAGAAAAATAAATATTCCCTACTGCTGTCTGGCCAGATAGGCAGATACCACACACGGACAATGGAAAAGGAAATAACACCTTGAAATCTAAATATTTCCCTGACCTACATCAGTGTAGGGTCAAACAAGAAGCGAGCTGACAACCGAACGAACAGACGGCGGCGATATGTGATTAGCAGCACAGCTGAAAGTCAGGATGCTGACCTGGAAGGTGGCAGGAGCTTCAGTAGAGTCCGATCTCTCTCAGGTTGATTTTGATGATGACGTCAGTGACCGCATCAAAGACAAACTGCACATTCTTGGTGTCTGTGGCACAAGTGAAGTGGGTGTAGATCTCCTTTGTGTCTTTCCGTTTATTTAGGTCTTCAAACTGGCACTGGATGTAAGCAGCTGCCTCTTCGTAACAGTTCTCACCTATAGCAAAAAAAAATATATATATATGTACCGCTGAATAATTCTGCCCAAACCGTCACAGAAGTTAGATGCTTTCTCTCTTGATCTAATAAGGTATTTTCCCTTAACTTGAGGGTATTTTTCCTGAATGCATAAGTTACTTTTCTTGTAATACTGAGGTAATCTTAGAAGTTGAATGAATAGACTAACTAAAGGAGCAATAGCAGAAAATCAAAGTGTATAAAGAGGAAATCTTCAGCAGAGCCAGGAGATTTGCCTCACCGGTGTACTCGGGGTAGCAGATAGTCAGCGGACTCTTGGAGATCTTCTCTTCGAACAAGTCCTTCTTGTTGAGGAAGAGGATGATGGAGGTGAGTGTGAACCACTTGTTGTTGCAGATGGAGTCGAACAGCTTCATGCTCTCATGCATCCGGTTCTGTGGAAGACATCTGCAGTGAATTCACCCCAAATAGCCCTTCCTTACGCATGGCTGCCTGTTTCATGTGTTACAGACTGAACTCCGATTCTTTTTATGGCCCTTTAAAACCTTGCAAGCGCAGAACTAGTCAGTGCCAGCGGGTATGAAAGGCCTCGTATAAGACGGAGGGAACCTGATGGCTGTTCCTGGTTGGCTGGAGCAAAGGCTTCCTGCGGCTCATAATGAAATGCCACATGTTACGCTGTGACAAAACAAGCCCGTAAAATCATATTTCACAAAGGAGACCTTGCCAGTAAACAGAACTTTTAAAAAACCATACAGCAAGTTGTAGTCATTCATTATTAAATTTAGCTCATTGACTCATCTAAAGAAAGCAGGACAACCCACAATAAATCTCATTTCACAATGTGTCATAACCACATCAACCATATGTTGTAAGCATATTAAGATGGCCTTTAGTAACACAAGGAAACACTACACTGACCCTCACAATTATTAGCCCTGCCGGTAAAGAAATGTTAATTGCTAAACATGTAATTTGTGTAGAAACTTCAAGAGATGCCTATTTTGTAGAAGAGCGGCTTACAGAAATAGTGTAATGGACTTCGCTAATCAACAATTCAGTAACACTTTATTTGAAGGGGTGTGCATAGGACTGACATGACACTGTACTAACATGACATAACATCTGTTATAAACATGAAAGAGTCTTTATGAATGTTTATAACTGTTGTCATGAAGTGTCATTTGGTAAATAATGACACTTTTGGTGCAAAGTTGTACTAAAAGTTACGTTAAAAGTCCATTGAAAGTGTCAACTTTGCATTAAAAGTGTCATTATTTACTGAATGACGTGTCATGACAACAGTCATAAACATTCACGAAGACTCCTTCAAGTTCATAGCAGGTGCAATATCATATTTATGGCAGTATTATGTCAGTGTTATGCACACCCCTTCAAATAAAGTGTTAACCAGAATTCGAAGACACAAAAAGAAAAGCATTAGTTACAAAACTGCTGCAGTTAGATTTTTCACATGAAATTTTAGGGGTTTTGTGGCTCATCTGATTTTGCAAGAAAAATAAATAATAGAAACATTTTCATTAGAGAAAATATGTGCTCGAATTAAAGGTTATATATTTGAAATCATTTTATACATTTTGACCTCGGTGTGGAGTTGGTGCTATTTATGCTTCTAAACACTTCTAAACACTAAACACTAAGCACTTTGAATTGCCTTGTTGCTGAAAATGTGCTATATAAATACAATTACCTTACCTTACCCTAAACATTTTAAATGTCAACATTAATGATTAAGAAACAATTATTAAAATGTTCTGTAGGGGAGCGTTGACCAAACATAAACAGTGAACTCCTGGATTCATTAACATATTCTAAACTAATCAACCACAACAATCAAACACAAAGACAGTGTTGGCTATAAGAATGATGTTTATGTCTCCTCTGTTATTTTGTCAACTTGTAACTTGACTCTGTAGCAGGTTAGTAAAAATAAAATCATCTCATTTCAGAGTCATCTGGTTCATTTCTTGTTTCATGTTTTAGTGCGGATCTCAACACACAGCTCAGGTATTTTCTGCAGCAACAAAGAATACAACTAAAACCCCACAGAGGGACAAATGTGACTTTAAAAAACAGGGAAAATCCAAACAGCACCAACGCTTATTGTAACGTCTCCAAAAAAACCCCCCAAAAAATGCAGCAGGACTTAGTTTGTCTTCATGGTGAATTTGATCCAGTTAAACCATAAATTACATTGAAAAGGCAAAACTAATTGAAAACCAATGACTTGAATGTTGAGGTGAGTTTGACTGATTCCCAGTCCTGGCCGGCCGGCTTGTTTACGGTGCAGCCACAGTTTAATTTTCCATGCCGGCACACCTTTTTAACTTACGACCACAGAGCATTGATCGTGTGGCTGTAAATCACAAATTCACGGCCGCTCTGACAACCGCGCATCCATCACCTACCATTTCCTCATCCTCCGCCAAGACAAGGTTGTAGTCACTGAGCGCCACGCAGAAAATGATGGCGGTAACTCCTTCGAAACAGTGGATCCACTTCTTTCTCTCCGAGCGCTGACCGCCAACGTCAAACATCCTGCAGACACACGCAAACACACACAAGCAGAGACTTAGTGCATTAACAGATGAGTTTACTCAGATCACTTCTACTGTCATTTTCATATCAGGTTTACAAGGTTGCATAATCCGTGGCTCAGGCACACAGAGCGTATACGCAGACGCCATGCAGGCGACCAGGCTTTGTAATCTCCTGTTCGTGTGTGCTGCGTCCGGCTCCACCTGAGGCGCTCTGCGGGCAAACCAAATCTATCCCAGGTTGACACAGAAACGAAATGAAAGAACACCCTGTCCTGTGACACCAATCCAGTGATTGCACACTTTGAGGTTCTGAGCACCGGCGTTATTACAGTTAATGCTTTACCAATATTTCAGAGTACAGAAGCTGGAGGGAAAAATAAAATAATGTAAAGAGGAGGGAAGCAATATAATTACAAAGGTGGCTCATGTGGCATTAGAGCAAAATTCATCAGCATTTGTAAGATAAGCCACGATTTGCATGTCAAATCAAGGCAGCATCAGCCAAATGGGGAGAATAAGACAGAATAGTTTTTAAAAGAAAATAATAATAAGTGCCTGACAAAGGTTTTAAAAGCTTTTCTTTGTCATGCTGGAACTGCAAACTTAACATATTTCATTGGGATTTCATGAGGTAAACCAACACAGTGTTTCGTCCATTATATTGGACAAAAAAAATAATGCATAGTTTAAAAAAATCTTGCGTAAATAAAATTTAAGGGATTTTTTTTTCGATCCACCATTCTAAAAGTACAAAACATAAAGAAGGGCCAAGAAGAACATTAATGAAAGAAGCAGCCAAGAGGTCCAGGTAACTCTGGAGGAGCTACAGAGATCCACAGCTCAGGTGTAAGAAATTGTAAACACGACCAATATTCGCCATGCAGTCCACAAATCTGGGCTTTATGCAAAGTCATTTGTTTTAACTAAGCAATAAGAAATCCCATTGACGGTCTAACCATGCAGGGGAAACAAATATGTGGAATAAACGGATCTGGTCAGATAAGACCAAATTCAAACTGTTCTGGTCAACATGCAAACCTCATTCAGGCAGAAAACTAACTCTACTCATCGCCCTGGAGACTGAACACAGCACATGGTGGCATCATGGTGGTGGCAGTATTATCCTGCAGGCACCTGCAGGATGGTCAGAGCTGATGGGAAAATGGATGAAGCTAAAAATCTGACTTATAACAAAGGTTCACCTGTCAGCAGGAAAAATATCCTAAATATATGACCAGAACTACAAGGCAAAGTATATTAGAATGGCCTAGTCAAAGTCCAGAGCTAAATTAAACTGACAATCTTTGGCAACTTAGGCAAAGACCAAAGGATGAGTACATGCCACATTTCTCAGCGTTGCATCATTCCACTCCCCTCTCTGTGCGACGTCTTGCAAAATTCAACATAAAAAAAAAACTGTATAAATACTGTAAATACATACTGTAACAGAAATGTGAAAAACTTCTAGGGGTGTGACTAGTCCTTACGCTTTTATGTCCTGTAAGTACGGAATTTCCACAAAACAATCAAAATGCATTTGACAAGTGAAGTGCACAATGAACACATCCACTATATAAAACAGAGACCAGACTCAGCTGTGTTTACGTGTAAGATGATTTCTTTTTTATAGCAACATAAACTCCCTGAAGGCCGTGATTCATCGATACTAACTTGAAGTAGAGATCTTTGAAGGTGAAGTGAGTTTCCACAATCCCTGTGGTCTTCACCCGGGTGCGCAACACATCCTGCTGAGTCGGGATGTAGTTCGGTTTGCAGATCCTGTCCAGCGCGTTCAAGTAGCTGAGGGACAAAAAAGGACACAACATAGCAGCAAATATTTATATTTGTGGAAAACCCAAGCAGTTTTTTTTTTCACAGATTAAATGTTTGTTTGTACCTCCTTTTGACATCATGCAAATTAATTTCATTCTCAAGAGGCTTTCAAAACGTACAAATGTCATGCTCGACAGGAAAACATCTCTCAATACACTTAGAGCAAAACATCTCAGGACGCCACAGAACAATACTAAATATGGGCTCATATTTTCATGGATGATAAACACTGGCTTCTTGTGGGCTGAGTAAAAACAGACTAACTCCACTGGTTTGTCTTGTCGCAGGGTTTGCTCACAGCGCGCAGAGAGTCATGACAACTCGGGTGTTTGCACAACAAAGAGCGCGTCCTTCACACTGGGCGAGATTTTCGCTCAGGATGGGTGTGACATAGAGTAAAACAGACCGGAGAAAACAGAGAACTGCATGAGCTCCATCTGTGTTTGATTAGTAATATAAGGCAGAGGCTATATTAGACTCTCTGTTTGCTTTTTCAAGTAAAACACTCTGTTTCACTCAGTGGTTGACTGTAGTAACATATTTCATTACTAGAGCGGTAAAATGCAATGACTCGCACAAGTCTTCACACCCAGTTTTGTCATATTATAGCCACGGATTTTAGAGTATTTTACAATAATTTAATATAATAAACCAACACGCAATAGTACATGATATCACCTATTTTTCTATAAATGTCTAATCTTTTATTAACAAATTAAAATATTGACCTGAGTCACCACTTGGATTTCTTTCTGGACTTTGACTGGGCCATTCTACTGCAAGAAAATGTTCTGATCAATCCGTTTCCTTCTGGCCGTATGCGTAGGGTTGATGTGTCGAGTTAATTTTCAACCAGTGTTTTGCGTGTTGGCCAAAACGTTTGCATCCAGTGCTATCTGATCTCTCAGCAGTGGCTTTATTGCTGCACCTGACAGCTGATAGTTGTCTTGACCACAGATTCTGACACCTGAACTGGCGAGCTCTGAGCGCTGTCCCTGCCCGTTCTGCCCGTTCTGCCCGTTCGAGTGGAGATCAGTATTTTGGTAGATTTAAAGTTGTGCCATATCCTTTCAAAGTTCAGATTGAGCAGTGAGCACAAAGTATTACTTTATACCTAAATTCCTCTTTCTCCTTCTTCACCCCTCACCCGTCTGGTTTGCTCCTCGATGGCCTGCACAGAATAGCTGACTGATGATTGGACTTTATTAAGGCTTATCAAGAGTAAAAGGGGTCAAAGAAAAAGTTGTATTCACAACCACGTATCTTTTTACTCCATTTAACAATGACGCACTACTTTGTGTTGGTCTGTCAAATAAAATTAACCAAAGTTTGAGAGAAGGGTGCACCAATTGTGGTTTTCTGGCTGGTTTAAAAAGCCTGACCTGCTGATTCCTGATATTTGTGTCTGAAATGTTGGTAAATATAGCAAGAAAGTTGCAGAGTTGTTAGCGAACGTGCAGACATGACTTGGTGTGTCTGTCAGCCGTCTCTCACCGCAGAACAACAGAGGCCAGCGGTTGATTCTCAGACCTTCGGTGACGTAGATCAGATCTACCGATAAGACTGGCTTCACATTAAAGTACCTGCCTATCACGATCTTTCAAAATCAGTGCCGATTTATCAGCACACCCTAGTCAGAGATGTCAGGAAGTGTAATTTTTTATAAGCAACTGATCAGCGCTCATCTGGAGCTACAGATTAACGCGGAGCGCTCCATGTGGCGTCCTCACTATGCAGCCGAGTCGTTGAGCTGATACTCTCGAGATCGGTCGAAGCAGGCCCGGACGCCACTGTCACGCCACAGCTTGCGGATGACGGCGGTCAGCTCCGGAGACATCACTCCTTCCTCCGCCGTGCTCGCAAGGGTAAACAGCTGACGCGCGTCGTCCTGTAAGACACAACCAACAGCTGCTGACATTGTAAAATCACTCCTGTGTTGACTTGAGCCACAGGTGAGGAGGAGGCTGTCAACTCACCGCTCGGGCAGCATCGCCGAAATCGATCTTCAGCAGCCCCATCGCCCTGATGATGGCCATGATGGACTGGATGGTGTTGCTGTACACCACCACTTTGTACTGCTTGCACTCTTCTTCCGAGTAGCCGTCCTCGTGGATGATTCTGAAGCGTGAATGAAATCACAACAGACTCTCATGTTCCATATGGACATCTAACAGTGCAAACAGCAGGATTAACAGTCTCATATCTGATTACACGTTTGGCAGATCTCTTGCCTCGCTGTCATTAGTGCTGAACTTTGAGCTTCAGTGAGCAAACGGCGTGCTTAACGTGGGAACCGGCCGACTCTATTCAGGGCCTGCCAGGCAACAACCAGCCTCTGGGCCTTTGTTTAACGGGTTTTGCAACAACAACAACAAAAAAAGGGGGGGCTTCCTCCTCACTGCCTGAGTGGCACAAAGTAAAGTTTCCACCATGCTGCTACTATTTTTCCAGACAGATGAGCTCAACAACGTGGCAGCTAAAAGAGCAAGAGAGCGAGCCTGTCTTTCATCAGCGGGAAATAAAAATAGCAGAAAGGATCCCTGCAGGAAGTGCAAAAAGCCGTGGACACCAGCATCCTGACTGTGATGAAAGTTTGGACTTACTTCATCTGCTTGACAATAGTGCTCTTTCCAGATTCCCCGGCACCTGGAAAAAATAGGGGAAATAGGTAAAGTGAAGCATTAATACCAAGGCATCGGTACAGAGTAACACCTGGGGGCTCAGGTGGCTCTGAAATGTGAAAATAATCTGATGTCATTTAATCAGTAATTCTCCATTTTGTAAGTGTAGAGTGTGAATTTTTCGTCCGTTCATGCTGAAGGGACTGGTGATCTGTTATTCATTAGAAAATATAAAAGAATGTCTAGAATACAACAATATTTTCTGAAAGCAAATTGTCTCTATTCAACAGAAAGCGGGGCCACCAAACAACATACAAGACATATTGTTAAAGTAACCCATATAGATGCACATGTCACAGTTTCTTTATTTTTTCTGGTCTTGAAGTTTTAGATCAGACGATGATGTCATTTACCTAATCTACATCATGACAGCTTGTGTAGTAACTCCAGCCTGATGCCAGTACACTCTTTTGTCTTTCAGCCTTTTGTTCTCTTTTGGTTTTCTTTTCAAATTCACTCAAAGATGAATTAGTATTTTGCTTTATGTGCACATAAAAGGACAAAAGTAAAGACCTTTGCAAAACTGAGACAACAAACACAAGGAAATCTGTCTCCACAGAAACCAGGTTTATAGAAAAATGGATGCACTGTCTTTTGCACAGTTTTGCAGCTGGTAGGAGTAAAAAAACAAACAAAAAAACACAGAGGAAATCATCAGACACTGTCATGAGATTAATTCCAACTTTGACAATACAATATCATGGATCTGTGGCGGATGATTAACTGAAGACTGAGAGGTCAAACCTTCCCAAAGCCTCCATTACGATGAGTGATATTCTAATACTGCAGAGCAGGGAAAGGATTTCACTCCATCAATTAATTTGTGCAACAATCAGCCAAACAGGAAGCAGCCGCCATGTCTCCGTGTTTTTTTCCACATATCTCGCTGTGCTGGGCTTCAGGGACTCAAAGAGTGTGTCAGCAGTTTGAACCAAACACCAACCTGTTGGCGGACCCAAACCCAGCTGGGCACGTTGATGGAAACGGTTTACAGGAAGGCCTCATGCTATTTCGGCTCTTATTATTATTATTGTTATTTTTCTGTTACAGTTGTGACTGACGATGCTGCTGGAACCGTGAAACTCTGCTGCTTGGAGAAACATGTGGAAGGTGGAACGCCATTTAACTTCAGCTGATTATTTTTAGTCAAATCATAAAAATGCAGAACTGTTTTTTTTCTTCTGCATTTCCAACCCTGCTGCTGGCCGTGCTGCAGACTTTTTTCTTTTTTTTTTCTTAAATACAAAGGAAATCTTAAAATAGTTGTTTCAGGAACTCAGCACTGCATCTATTAATATTTATGGGAATGTTCTTATTCAACTTCATGCCACAAAAATGACTGGATCCAACAGCTGCTCAAAACGGCTTCCCACCAACAAACTAAAACCAGAATAAAAACAGCTGGATTTATCCAGAAGGAAGAAAGTCCAGTAAAGTCCAAGTGCGACCCAGGGGTCACCTTCTTCCTGCAGATTGATTCTGAGATTACAGAGTGGTACCAGTCTGACCCATCAGCACACGTGGTAAACAAAGAAGGAGATTTCAATTTGTTTTTAATTAAGGTAGAATTTCCTCACGGTGGTAAATGTTTTCTTCTTTTTAAATTCTAAACAAAAAATCCCAGAATACATCCAGCGTGATTCACTCAAAAACAGATATGAGTGGGAATGAATGTGCTTTAAATCATTTTGTTAAACTCTGCTAAATGCAGCAAGAGCTATCGAAGAAATAGTGACCCAACTTGCAAATACAAGACAAATAACAAAATTCTAGGCAAAGAAAATCGATTCACCCAGGTGAAACCCAGAGGAGCAAAGCATCACATGATGATCAAAAACCAATAAAGTCAAGCTGAGCTGAGCAGCAACGTTTACATTAACTGACAAACCATTAGATTCTGTATTTAACTCTTTAAAACAATCCAACAGGGACAACAGATAATCGAGGTACTGATATGCAATCTTGCTCTTGGAGCAACTACCGAGTTGTGCAATGCCATCATCACTGTGCAACTGGCTCTACACAAAACAACATCAACTGTTCAAAACATCTTCCCAAAAACTGGACATTTCCAGAGCTCTGATCCAAAAACATGTGCCGGAAGTGATTCAGCAGCGAAAACTCCAAACTGTGTGTTGAAAACAGCAGCTTTGGGCAAATCGAACTCGCTTTGCTTTCACTTCTGAAAGGGGGAAGCATGAGTAAGAGGCACCAGTTCTCATTGGGTGAAAGAGCAGTGAAAGCATGTGTACATGTGAAACACTGCGGATCAAACTCAAACAGCTTAAGACAAACTATTTCCATAAACACATCATCTTAGTTCATCACGGCAGCAGCATCAGCAGCAGCAGCCCCACGTTTGCTTTGCTTCGTAAATCAGGAAGTTTTCCAGGCGGTGGAATTAAACAAATATGTTTGCTGATGTTTTCCTAAAGGGAGCAGCTGTGTCAAAAACACAAAAATAATTGGCTTAGCATTGTTCTGTATGGAAAAGGTGTCAGAACACATTCCTGTTGCCTTCAGCAGCTGGATACCGTCAAGGGGGATCAGAGCTGAATATTGTGTTCAGATTGCTGTTCAACAGGAATTAAATCCTGGAATTGTTTGGTCGAGCTGACGGCAGCAGAAGAGATTTAAGCCGCTCACAGGAGAAGACAAATTGCGCTGATTCACGACCTCGGTCCTCACAGCCACCAGCTCCCTCATTCACTGCATTTCTTGGCTGATTATCAACGCTGGACGTCTGCCAGTTCACAAACCAGCTCTTGCACAGGCTTTCACGTCGACGCAAACCCACACAGAAGCAAGACTCGAAACCGAGTCTCTTTTAACAGGAATCTAAAACTTTGGGCTTTTCTCATGATTCGCTGTTTGTGGTCAAATAGGAGAACGCTTTCGTTGGAAGGGAGTAGGGTCTCTTCAAACTCTGTGGTTTCAATAACGGGCCGCAGCCACATTTTTTTCCCCCTTGTTTTCCCTCTCTAGTCCTCCTGTACCAGCACAGAGGCAGAGTGATTGGTCGGAAACGTCTCTGTGGTTAGTATTTCAGAATAAATGTTTCCAAACAACCAGCCCTTTTAGGTGGGACTGGAACAAAGCCTTCAATGGAAACGTATTCACGTCCCTTAAATGTTTTACCGTTTGTCCCGTCACACCCACAAACTTCAGTTTTTTTATTTGTGATTTGGATGAAGTTTCACATGTTTTATTTTTTCAACAAAATTATAGCCTAAACCCACTCTGCAGAAAGAGACATTACTGATGTGCTTCCTAATATCAAATGAAATGAAGCTTTTCCTTTTCTAGGTAATTGAGAAATACCAAAAATATTCATGTTTGATAAATGTTACAATAATAAGAAACATATTCTTTGTTACTGTTTCGAAATGTATAACTTTACATAAACTGAACAATCTGGAAAAGCCCAGATGAAATGACGATGCGTTTCGCTTCGTACCCTTCTGATTGGTTAATTCACAACATTTGAGTTAATTGGAGCCAAATCGGACATCATAGGAATATAAAAGCAACCTGTGAAGATGTCTGGAAGAGAAAGGTGGAGTCCTACAAGTCTGGTTCATCGTTGAGTGTAATTTCCATTTAGCCGAAGGCTCCGAGTTTATCTGTTTAAACAATTATGTTCATATGGGAATATCCAGACATGGTACTATTTAGGAAGAGGATAGGTTCTGAATTCCAGAGGTGAATGTGAGACGGGTCAAAATGTGAAAATTTTAAGCAAAAGAAAAAGACCCTGTTAAGTTTCTGACTGAAGATGGTAAGAGATTATCCACAGTAATAAAAAGTCCAGTGTGAACATGGACAGAAAAGCCGCTCTGGGTGGAAGAAGCCAGGACTCCAAAAATAAAACAACTTAAAAAGACAGATTGCAAATTAAAAATCCACCTAAAGAAAATATCCTAACTTTTAGAGAGTTTGGTGTAATAAACCAGAAATTTAAGTGTTTCTCCATTATGACAGACGTTAAATTAAAAAAAGGTGGAAGCTTGTAAGCTAGAAAACATAATCAAAAGTTGTGAAGTATGGAGGAAGCATAATGTTTAGTGGGCATTTTGCTGCATGAGGAACTAGTGCACTTCAGAAAACAAGTGACAAGAAGAGGAAAGAACATCAGTAAATATTGACACGACATCTCCGCACATCATCCACGAAGTTAAAGCTTGGGCCCAAATGGAGAATACTTCTGCCGGCAAAGTGGCATGGCTGCTGTGCACCAGTCCAGTCTGCAGGAATGGACAAAAAAAGCATTGGGAGGGACACACAAGATGCTTGAAACTGTTTAAAACTTTATCCTAACAATTATTAAGTGTAGAAAAAGGCTTTCACTGCTACAGCTTCATAGCTAATGCAGACTTCTTTAATGCTGCTTGCAGTATCAGTGACAGGAATGACATGACAACAGATGCCGGTTACCATAGTTACAATTTGACGCTACAAATTTAATCCTAGTGTCGGAGTTTGCTTTGTTCACAAGTAGCCTACGACTCAGCAAATCATAACCAGTGATCAGTGGTTGTTTATTTGGTTAATTAAATGGTAACACTTCATTTGAAAGGGTGTGCATAAGACTGACGTTACACTGTCGTGAACTGGAAGGAGTCTTTATGAATGTTCACGACTGCTGTCATCCGTCAAATGATGACACACTTACAGCAAAGTTGACTCTTTTAATTGACTTTAATTTAAGTTTTAATGCAACTCGGCATTCAAAGTCTAATTCAAGTCCTCATACGACCTCTGACCGACCCTGCATGACGACCTGGAGCCACTGCACTGTGCATCTCTCTGTTGGATAGGAGAATCAGATTTCATTTATGTGGCAATAGTGGGAACAAAGCTTTTACATTTTGTGACTGCTGAGTTTTTATTAAGCGCCACAGATCCCATTTGTTTTTGGTGGCTGGGTTTTTATGGGGCAAGGTTTTCTGCTCTCCACTCTTCACTGCCAGCCATCTTAGCCCTGCAGCCCTTGTTCTCTAAGGAGATCCGCCTGATCAGAGCGGAGATGATGTACAAAAGGTTGAATAAATTAATACAAAGCTGATGTGGTATAGTTTGAGGCAACATGAAGTCACAAAACAATTGCTGTTGTGTGTTCAGGACAAGTGCGACAGCTTCCCCTCGGGATAAACCACCGACCCACTAACTCACTGGGGAAATCCTCGGTAGTCCCGTATGCCAGTCCGTCCCTGAATACCAACTTCTGCACAGGCAGAGGTTGAAACATGACAAAATGTGGAGCCATTCAAGGAGTGTGGATATTTTTTTTATCATGTAACACTTGGAACAGGGTCTTTGACGCACAAGAGTGGAGATACAGTCTATAAGGGGAACAGTTGACTCAGAATTGTGGGCTGAAACTCAGAAATGACAGGAAGTGCTTTATGGGGAAAATGCTTCATGCTATCAGAGATGGGATCTAGAACAAAAATAGTTGAGGGAGAACAAGTAAGAAAACCCATTATAGCAACAGCTATGAGTGGATATGGAGCAAATGCTGCCAGTGGTTGCCGTTGGCGATAACAACTGATGTAAAGTAGAATTTCTGCAGAAGGGTAAACTGGTATATTCTCCTCTGGTCTCGACAAAACAAATCAGATTCCCTGCTCAGAATCGATTAACCTGCTGATTCAGCCTCTCTGTGATTATCACCGACAGGTTCGTCCGTTCCTCAGACAAACCACGTCTGGCTCATTCGATTATCACTAATAAACACATTTCAGTGCTCAGAACTACGACTGCAGAGCGGAGATGTTTCTATGCAATTTAAGATGCATTCTGCTGCAGCTGCTCAGGACGTCCTGCAGCATGACCCAACATGTCACATCTGTCCTCAGAATCCTCCATCTAATTACATATCTGCTACTCTTCGCGACCCTGAGAAGATGTTTGAGTCCAGCACTAATTAGATTATCTGAAAAAATGTTACGCAGACAATAAAAATACTGACAGAGTCCAATATGATGGGATGCTCTAATCGTTTTGGGCGTAAATCATTTTTCTACAGCCTTGTGAAGTTCATTTTGAACGTGTTGCGTTTCAACAGTGAAACATGAAACTAATAACATTCCACATTTTTAAAAAATATCTTTCTTCCAATAAGCTTTGCTTTCTTGTCATCTTTCATAGTTGCCCATTTTTCTGAAAGTCTATCACAGTTTTTTTTTTAGTTTGGTTGCAATGGGTTTGGGCGGCTTAAAGGTTTGTAACAAGCAGGAAATGCTGAGTGCAGCTGGAAGTGTAATCCTCCTGGCATCTCTGTGTGGTCGTCGCCCACAGCGACAGGTTCGCTGGGAGAGCAGCAACATATGAGCAGAGAGTTGAGTGAAAATAAAAATGATGTCAGCTGGGTAAAAATTTTGAACCAATTTAAGTGATCAAACTGTTTCTGCCAATTAAGCCTAATTTAACCTAAAATCAAGACCAAGTCTGACTTGTTTTCTTCATCTACTTTGTTTTGATCTAAACTAAAAAAAGAGAACCTTTGATCCAACTTAAATATATTGCACTAATTGGTCACATGTGATCAAATTAAGTTAATCTAAGTTAATTTGTCAAGCTTTTTAAGTTATCAAGTTAAACAAATGTAAATAAAGACAAACTTAATTCAATTACTTGTGACACACCATTCTCTTTTTTTCAAAATAAAATCATGGTAAAATACATTCAATGTGACAAATTTAAAAAAAAAAATTACTTTTCCGAGGCACTATAACAAGACTGTACATGTAGCTTATGCAGCCGGAATATCTTCTTATTTAGAGTAAGGTTATTTAGAGTAAGGCCTATATATGCACAACAGTTTTGTTGTGCATATATAGATGACATACAGACACACACAGAGATTCACCAGGAGGATCTTGTGCCCCAGTTAGACGAGGCGCACCACGTCCTCTGGCTCATGTCTGGGCTCACATGGAGCTGGTTTAGGATTTAAAGCAGTGGATTGAACATAGTGGAGGAGAACTAGTTAATCAAGTTCATACCACTAATCTACGACATGCTCACGTGTTCAGGTGCAACATTAGGACATACAGCATAGAGAGAGCAGCAGAACGATGCTGACAACTTTCTTCCTAAAAGTCTAGAATTTGGACAACATTATGAAAAGATCTGAAGTTTAATTTGGAAAAAATGGGCTATTGTACTAGCAAACTGATGAATTTTAATACACATGGAAAAAGAAAAATCCTCCATGATTTTCTTGAAGTTTTCTCACGTGAAAGATGATTTTATGCTATTTATTGCAACAGGTATCTCTGTATTTTTTAATGTAAAAATAATGAAGTCAATCAAAAAGTTAATTTATTTCAGTGTCTTAAATGTGAAAATCAGGTATTTGTTTCTGTTAATTCACAGATATGTCATCAAGGATGAAAACTGGAAGTGAAACGGAGCTAAAAATAACGCTGCCTGCTGCTATCCCTCTTGCACCAATGTTTTTTCCTTCCACTAAATCTTCCATTTAAATGCTGAATACAGAATTATGTCAACAGCAGCTTTCTATAGTAGTGACATTTTTTAACCTACTAAAAATGTAGTAGGTCACAGTCAGACAGTGACAGTCAGATAGTGACTGACATTAAGTGACAAACAGTCACAGCCAGTGACTGTCTGTAGACAGCACGTATTAAAAAATCCATCTTGTGTTGGTCTAATGTAATGATCTATTTTTCAGCGAAAACTGTTTTTTTCATTAACTGTGCGCCAGAATCATCAAATTTAATTCAAATAAGCACAACTCTATTCCATAAAAGTTTCACTTTTCCAACTAAATCACTAAATAAATGAACCTCCAGATGATGTTGTCTAATTACATGCAGATTCAGAAACATTTCCTGTTCTTTGCAACATTCTCTGGATTGAGGAGCCAGCAGTTGCTTCTGATGACCTGAAGTGAAACAGAGCTGCAGCTGTTGCCAACATCTTCAGTAACAAATGACTGCACTTGTCCTCTTATATAAGCATGCTATTCTTATTCTTTTCAACAACTCAACACTGAGAGAGAAAGCCGCTCGGCCAGTTGCTCTTTGACCAACATCTGGTTTCTTTCTGACAGTTTTCTCAGGAAGCGATGACTCCCAGCTCCCTAACTGGGAGAGAAGGGGAGGAGTGATTTAGTTCCCAGACTGCAAACTAATAAGTGGCGGTGAAGGAATGGAAAATTTAAAAAAGTAACCTTACAGACTCTGCAGGCATTGAAGCTGTAAAAAAAAAAAAAAAAAAAAAAAGAACAACAAAGAAGAAGCATCAGGTATGGTTTCATACCGAGTAGAAGCAGTTTCACCTCTCTGGATGATTTCTCTCTGTCCTCTCGTATGTTTTTATCAATCATTTTACTCCTCTCCACCGCGGCTTTATCCTCGGCGCTGATCGTGCAGCCCATCTTCTGTTTCTTCTCTTCCCCCCTCCCCCCTCAAAAAAACAACTTTTTCTGCTCCTGATATTGTCTTCGGACGCCGCCCTGGTCTTGCTGCTCCTGACTCGGTGTGAGCTGAACTTCCCCGGCCGGGAGGAGAAGCGCAGAGGGAGGGAAAGGCGTTGGCACCGAGAGCCGCGTCCAGTTCAGCCCTCACTGCGATGCTGCTGAACTCAGCAAGCTGCAGCCCTGACACTGTCTGGACCGAGCGAGGAGAAATACAAAATAAAAGTTAAAAAAAAAAAAAAATAAATAAATAATAATAATAATAATAATAATAATAATAATAATAATAATAATAATAATAATAATAATAATAATAATAATCTCCAAAAATGTGTCTGTAGATCTGGAGTAAAAATTTCTAATAAAACAAAACCGACTGAATGAGTTATTGAAAGAAACTTCTTCAAATAGGAATCAGATTAAAATGGAAATATACATTTTAATCCACAACAGCAGCGAGTTGATCCAGTTGTTCCAGCTGCAAACTGAGAACAAGAGTAAAAACAAACAACAAAAATGCAGCCGCTAGCCTTCTGGGAAATGTAGTCGCTTCCACAAGCAGACGGGAAAGAAAATGGTCCAATGAACCAAGTTTTACTGAAGCTAAACATGATGACCGGGACGCGTGTTTCTCTGCTTTTCATTTAAAAGTGGAAGGTTTTGTTGATGCAATAGCGCCCTCAAGTGTCTCAGAACTAAACTGCAGCTTGTGATGCACAACACAGCATTCTAACGATGGACATATTTGCCCATATTTATTGAATACAATACATATTAATTATTTATGTTGGCCTATTTACTTGCTGAAAGAAAATGATCATTCTTGCCAACGCAACTCAAGTCCTTTTTTTCTTTAATTAGGCTTCTAAATTACAAATAGCCCTAAAACGTTATTAGTGCACATAATACTTGTAGTAAAAGCTTTTTTAATATTTATTTATTTCTCTGTGTTTTATAAACTCATTGGAAAGTTTGAATCCACACAAAACAGCGCCACCTTTCACATTAGGAGGAACGAAAACAATGAGTCAAGACACTAATTTTCATTTCAAGCTAAAGGTGTTGTATTATTTTTGGGGTAATTTCAAATTATGTGGTCTGTGAGTGTTTGTTAAATGTGCCAAGCGGACCTTGGCCTGAAAAAGTTTGAGAAACAATGCTGTGGATGTTAAATGCTGGTAGAGAAGTACCTAAAGCCTTGAAACTGCAATTGAATGGTGCAAAATATTCTGCAAAATGTTTACTGATAGGAACTGAACAAATGTCTGCCACACTTTAAATGTTTGTATTTGTAAAGCAAACAAAAGATGCATCAGCAGTCTTCCTTAACTCTATGAATCCCAACCTTGTGTTTGTACATAGAACTCCAGTGACAAATTTTAAAGTTTGAAGTAAACAACTTAAAAATGTTCAGGAAATTTGAACACTTTTCCAAAGCATGGTGTATTTTATTTACCTTCCTTAAACAATAAACCTTACTTTGAAGGATAATTATATATATATATTAGTGAAGGAACTAGAAGAGTGCTGTGTTTGTGTCTTTGAATGCGGAAGTATTTTATCAAAATAAGCCACATTTCTTTTTCTTGATCATCTGACGCCTCCTGCTCCTGCTGCCAAGCTAACCCTTCGCCGCTGCTATCCCTGCACATCACCAAGGCAACAGCTGATTTCCAAGTCCAGATTTGAGAGTAGGTGAGAACTTCTTGTAATTGAGTTAGTCTCTGGCCCATCACTGCAGTCAGCCTCCGCACTGAGTCTTGCTGTTGGTGTCGTGAGTCTGCGTGTGTCATCCATGTTTCAAGGTGTATGTTTACACCCAAACTCTCCCGTTGTGACCTTCAGAAGTGACAGGTTGGTGGCACTTTTATCGAGTGTGGTAGCCGGGAACAAAGGTCGTGCTGTCTGAAGTGTTGCTGCGCTCTGCAGGAGGCGCCCTGCACCACTCGACATGAAGGCTGCGGCTGTGACCGATGGGGAGCAGCACAGCAGAGGGTATGAAAGATAAACGGATCAGGAAATAGACGAGGAGCTCTGAGGGAATATGGACCAGCAGCCACTCAGTAAACACCTGGAAACAGTGAAGAAACTATAGGATATAATAGAAATGTTGCATATTGTCCCGATTCTAGTGTATCAACAACAGGTTACAGAAAGAAATTAAAAAAAGAGACCAAGGGAAAGCTTACAATATAGGAAAAATAATACTATATAATTATTAAAAATGATAAGTTCAGATTTCAACAATCTTAAACTGATTGTGGATGTTTAAAAAGTGTACTACATGTGTAGAAAGCAGCAACAATGTACAAGAAATTGAGAATAAATTAATAACTAATAATAATATTTATGATAATTATGATAGTTAAATCATAAAATCATACGGATAGCTGATCTTGACATTTCTATGAGAAAGTCGCACTTGAAAGTTTTCAGCTGATCCAAAGTGCTGCAGCAAGCGCAACGTTTAATGAAGTCGGACAAGAAAACCTTTGTGTTTAAGACAATTATAATGAACCTCCACCTTTTTGTGATTTAGTATTTGTGGATTCACCTGTTTGCTATTTTTTTTCTGTGGAACATATCTCTGAATTATTTGTGGAAAATGGGCTCGTTCGGGAATTAATTTAGCATATTTAAGATATCCTAAATGACTTGAAATTGTATCGGTTACAAAATAAACCTCGACCTTGACATCCAGAGTTGATTCTAAAAGACACATTTTGTTTTGGTTTTGTGTGTGTGTGTGTGATGTTTATGAAAAATACTGGAGATGACAGTTTTATATACATAAAAAGAAAAAGTGACCCACAAAGATTTAATGTTTGAAAACTTGGAGAAAACGTAGAAAATTGTGTCAGATTGTTGCCTGCTTTCCCCTCATGACTTAAAAACTTGACTTTCAGACGCTGCTCAGCTAATGACTGAGCTTCTTTTGTATTTCACATATCCAGTTCTGACATTTTAATCAAAGTTTTTGAAAAAATATAATTTTCAATATTATTACTTAACAAAAATAAGCAAAAAAAAAAGGTGCAGAAGTCTGCAGGGAAACTATCAGAAAGCCTCAGAAATAATGTACTAGAAATAAAATATGTGAAGTCATGTTTATAGAAATGATGTTGGTAAAAGTTTGGCCCAGCATCCGACCTTTTTCTGAATGTCTCTTTGCATTTATTGTTTTAATAACCTAACTGAACTCCTGGAAGTTATGGATCTAAACATAACAACAAGCGCAACACATGAGTTAAAATAATTTCTGTTGTCTTTAATGAGTTCTGCAGATGGAGAATACACACGAGGAATAACAGTCTTTTCAGTTCAGGTACAAAAAAAAGATGCACAAAGGAAAATGAACACATCCATCTCTTTGGTGTGATACGGAGGACAACACTGCAGCTAAAAAGTAAATAAACTGTCCACCTTCCACCAGCTCAGCAAACTGCTGCTGCAGCTTCTTCTTCTTCTTGGAAGAGACAGATGTTTGGCAGGAAGAGAGTTGAAAGCATTTTATCAGACTGGTCAGGGCAGTTTTGCTGATGTTAAACGCTGGTGTTGAAAATCAAGGCATTTATATGATCTTGTAAATAAAAGACAACAGTTTAATAAGTGCTGATAATAAATTAACACACGCAAAGTGAGGAACGCAGAAGACCGTGCCACTGAGTCGTCTTTTATCATGTTCAGTGTTGCTCTGTGGCTGTGACTGAGCAAATTTTATTTTTTTTTTTTCAAAAATTAAACATTTTAAAACAAAACAAAAACATGTCTGCAACAAAGTCGAACAGCAAGGAAATTAAGAGTGTTCTGTGTTCCCCCTGACAAAAAGACTTCTTTTTTTAAATTATTTTTTTGGTTTGGCCGTTTGCCTTGTGTTCAGAGTCTTGTGATCGCGCCAACTCTCCCGTACGAGACGAGTCCAAAGTAGACGAAAACAGCACAAAAGGTGCCTTTTCTTTAGAGATGAGCAAATCCGTCGCCGTCCTTCTGTCGTTTGTCCAAGTCACTACTGGTGTGACTTGGACAAAAACCGTCTGGCTTTCGGCCTGGGAACAGGGAAAGTGCCTCCAGTGTCTTCCATTTGTTGCTAAACGAGGCCAAAGGCAAAGCTTTCAATGTGTGCAATGTGTGTGTCACACCTCTGTGCTGTGTGTGTAGCCACAATAAGCCTGGCTGTTTATTGCTCAAACACGGGAGTTCTCACACCGCTCTGGTGTTTACCTGTAAACAGCGCAGACATCACTGGCTGTAATGAGCGCCACGTTTCGTTCCTGCAGCTCTTCCAACATGGCGAAGGGCAGCTGTTTTCCGACGGAGCCCGAAACCACTTTTTGCGCCGCGCGGCGCTGCTGATAAACAAACTAAACCATCCACAATGTTTGTCTTTGAGTGGAAGGGGCTGAAATCACGAGTCTCCCATTTTGGTGAGGAGGTGATAATCACAAGACTAAGAACAGATAAACATGATAATAACATTCTGGAAAATGGCTAAAAATACACTGTCAGCCTGTTTATTATAAATACCAGCCGCAGCAAAAGCTGCGAAACAATCCTCAATACAGTAAAAGTTACGTTGCTTTCAACATATCGTTTTTCTTTAAAGTCTTTGGAATATTGTAGCCTTTATTTCCTTGTTGGTTTGAAGTGAAAACAGAAAATAAGCGCATGGTGAAAACAAATGATTCAATGCAATAACATAAAATCTTTAGTAAAAGTAGAAAATGTCTTTCTTCAAGCCGGCAGTTTTTGAAGCACTTTTTTCTGTACGTTTTAGTGGTTATTTTTCTTAATTAGTTTAGACTTTTGACTTTTGAACTGTGGTTCTTGGGCTGCATTTAGCGATACTTTTTAAAAATAAATATGTTTTACTCCATTTACACCCAAAGTCAAAAATTCGGTCTAAGTATGACTGAACCACGTTAGAAATCAAATCAAAAACCAGTTGGATTTGCTAACTGATGTACTTAGTTAGCCTACTTAGCTAACTACTGTTAGCAACACAAGCTAATGACAATGTTTTTTCTCTACGTTTTGTGCAAAGACTGCAGCAACAAGTTCTTCAAAACAAGTTCTTCAAAAGTTCTTCAAAAGTAAAAGTTTCTTTTACTGCGTGTATCGCAATAAATTCAGATCAGAAACCTCCTGTTGTCTCTCTTACAATTATGATTCATAAGAACCTCTATGAGGACTTTTTCTTCAAACTGGAAAAATTCAATGCCTTTGTAAAATTTAAGCCTCTTCCTTCAGTGAAGCTGATGGGTTTCTATTTCCACATCCAGTGTGTTGATGGTATGGCGGTACTTTAAAGAAGGTATTACTTACCAAGGTGATACTTGTTTAAAAACACAACTTGAAAACCACCAGTTTCGAAGATTTATCAATATTTATGTCTGAATCAATTGGGATTAATTGGAAAAGAGGTTCTTGTTTGTTCTGAAATCAAAACATTTAAATAAAATAAAAAAAAACTATACAAATCCACATTTTTTGACATGAAAAACAGTGCTTCACTTTGTGCATTAGCCCAAGATTACTTTGTTTTTATGAAAAGTGCTGATAGATGTTGAACACGTAATAAATAAATACATTTGTGGAAAAAATTAAAGAAGTCATTCAGCACTTAACTACTCTATCCCTGATTTATGCTCTTGCATTGTCTCAGAGCCTCTTCATGTTTATATAAAGTTTGTCACGTCACTTGAAGTGTAACCAAAACATCAAGTGTTATGTGACGCGAAGCAAAAACAGCATGACACAACATGACTCCCAAAAACATGTAACGGGGTAGCCAGCGATGCGCAAAACTGGAATTCTTCAAGGGTTCGTCTGGTTCTGACCCAAAGCCCAACTCTAGAGCACATTTTGCAGTGTGCTTGATCTGTCACTTGGAGAAAACAAAATGTTGCAGCATGAATAAGAAACCCTATGAATAAAATTGAACATGTTCATTGGGTTATTAGATGGTGGAAGAAACAGTACATGAGGCAGTTATATCTCTGGCACAGTCTTGCAGCAGTTCTCTGACACACAAAGCTCATTGTTCAGCTGTTGCTGCTGTATGAACTCTGCTGTTTCCTCAAGGATCTGCCCTGGGATGGGGAAGTCAGCTGGCGTGTTCTGCTCAACAGCTGATTCTTGAAGACCTTCAGTTCCTGCCTCCTCCGGGCTCGCTCTGCTGTGAGAGTTGCAGGGCTCCAGATTGCATCCAGTGCCCTGGAGGAACTGTAAAAAGTTCTCCTCAATTGAGGCTTCGCGGCTCGGCAGCTGCTCCCCCTCGACGGGCCCGGCCCGCTTGAAGATGCAAGCCAGGTGGCGGCCCAGCTCCTCTCGGATCTGACGGTTCAGGCAGCCGTAGAAAAAGGGGTTGGAGGTGAAGCAGAAATAGCCGATCCATGTGACCACGCCCTCAAGTTGGGTCAGCGAGGCCGGCGCGGTGGAAATGACAGCCGAGTAGAGGTGGAAGGAGAAATATGGCAGCCAGCAGCAGAAGAACTGACCGCCGACTGCCACCAAAACTGCTGCGGCCTTCCCGCCGCTGAAGGTCCTGTGAGGAGTTGTACGCGCTCCGGTGCCGCCAAGGCTTGCCGCCATGGTGGAGTGGCTGCTGACAGAGTCAGAGCGTTGCCTCGACGTGTCCACCCAGGTGGGGTTGGGACCACGGTGCATGGATGCCACTCGGGCCACCTTAAACATATTGCAGTAGACCACCAAAATGATCAGCATGGGGCACAGAAAATAGATTACAGTAAAGAAAACCATGAAAACTAGACGTGTGGACCTGCCTCCTGTCCAGTGGAGGGAGCAGTGTCTCTGACTGGGAACGAGGACTTCAGGAGTCCCCACAGTCGGGGAACCCTGAAACAGATATCCTAGCAGGGGCAACATGGACATGATGAGAGCTTTGATCCAGATCCCAACTAGCACCGCTACCACCACCCCGACCGTCATCTTCACCTCGTGACGCATGGGGTAGACGATGTAGTAGTACCGCTCCACATTGATGGCACAGATGGTGAGGATGGCAGCACTCATTAGACACACACTCAGGCAGAGGTAGCTTCGACACAGGGCCTCATCCTCCAGGATCTTATCTGACAGCATCCCCAGCGGCATCACCAGCAGCGCCGCCAGCAGGTCCACCAGACAGAGGTGGAACACAAAGGCAAACTTCCTCAGCTGCGGCGTTTTTGTGATGACGATCATCACAGCCAAGTTCCCCACCACCGCCAGGACGTCCATGAAGAGCATAGCGCACAGCCCCAAGGTCTGATTCAGATCTATCCCATTATCGACAATTCCAATTTGTCTGGTTATGTTGGAGACGTTTGGTCGAAAAGAGTTTAGGAATGTGGAGGCGGCGGACGTGTTGTTCCAGGAGGGCCGTGGTTTGATGGTATGCTCCATGAGAGGATGGAATGAAGAGGAGGGAGTTTGCTGAATTTCACGGGTCCATCACCCATCCTCCTCTGTGAAAGGGGGAATCTGAGAAGTTCAGTCTTTGGTGTTGGCCATAGTAACTAGAGAGGGAGTTGAGTTTGGAGATTGGCAGACGATGATTCGAGTCTTCAGCTTGACGTAGATGGTCTTGTAAATGAAGGAGTCCTCTCTTGACTATCCCTCTCATCAAAGACCTGAAAGAAAAAGAGTCACAAAGTCATTTACTTTTTTACATGGACTTTAGAGATTTGAAATCAATCAGTCTTTTGGGGAGTGTGCTTCAATGAATGATGCCAGACACTAAAACTGGTTGTGTATCATATTTGTAAGATGTGCAATATTATGCACAAATCCTTCTAGCATCAAACTCCAACCTGTCCATTCTTATTTAACATTCATTGCAGAAGTGCAAAAACATTGATAAGATGTTGTAGAGTTAATCATTTCGAAGCTTTAAGTTGTGCAAAATTGTTTTTTTTGCTCCTCCTTGTTGGCCCAAACCTTTTCTGTCTCTTGAAAGTTATTCATCTCGATGCCGGCTGCACTTATTTACAGCCCAGGCCATAATTTATTGGATATTTTGGCATCTGCATCCTCAGATGTGTGTTTTCAGGGCAGCAAACCCCCAGGGAGAAGCTAACAGCAAAGGGTTGAACCATATGCCCGCATTAAGAGAGTAAAGAAGAAATTACGGACGTGCAAATAAACTGCAAAGCTCAGCATTGCAGAGCTCCCTGCTGTCTTAAGTGATGTGAGGAGGAGATCGATGAGTGCTTTTCATATCGCAAAAATCCTGACATGTCTTCCTGCCATTAGGAAAACACCAGAAAACTTTACAGACAACTCTCTTATGAAATCAAACAGGCCTCATGCGTATGGTGGTGGGTCACCCTCAGCAGCTTGTGTCAGTGTTTGCCAGTCGAGTAGGCAGTGTTTACTGTCACAACCTCACCTGGACGCAACCCCACACAGTGTTAAAGCTCAGGAATGAGCATTGACGCTTTGGTACATTTCCATATGCTGCTCACCTGCAGGTGCAAGTTTTCCACTTCATAGGTGTCACAGGCCTTGTCCCCTGCAGGGCTACTCATCTTTTCCTGCCCACGTATACACACAACAGGCACAGCCATCACCTGACAGGTGCGGGCATAAGACAGTGGGTGGTCTTTCCTTAACAGGTCAAGGGGATCGAGTCTCTTATTTAAACTTCCTTGGATGGAGCGGCGACTGTGGATTGTTACTTTAAAGTGGGCGGGAGCTGAGGTACACAAAGGTCTTGGAAAGTTGCACGTTGAAAACCACTTAATTTTTCCATCTTATCGTTGCTACAGCTTAAAGAGATGTTAGCAAAAATCCCAAAGTGAATGCAGTTTTATTGGATTTACGGACTGTATTGTGACACATGGCTGTCTCTCCATCACCTGGTGCTTCAACTACCCTGCCAGCATGCCCATGTGGGCCCCATATGGGGAAAAGGAGGGAAGACCAGATGGGTCCCATATGGGTTTGTCCGTGGGTTCCACGGTGGTCCCACATGGTTTTGCCCATATACGGCCACAGCCCACATAGGCCCTACATGGTGGTGGGCTCACATGGGTTTGCCCATTTAGGGCCCATGTAGGCTGTGGTACTACATGGGCAAACGCATGTGGGACCACCATGGAACCCACGGACAAACCCATATGGGACCCATATGTCTGCCCATCTGTCCCCTATATGGGGCTAACCTAGGCATGCTGAAAAAAAGGCCTCTATGCTTTTTATCCTTGGTGACAACAAAGACAAACTGGGTTATTCTGATAAATTACCAACTAAAAGAAAAACAGTTTTCCTGGGGTGCAAACTAAAGAACCTCCACTACAAAACCCAACTACAGAAGTGACTGCAGTCTGGCTACCACAGCAGATAGCTTAACTAGTTAACCCTCTAATATAAGCATTCTTTAGTTCCTGTGTTACTCCATAGAAAGGAGAATGGCAGAGTTTTATTAGTTTTATTCCTTTTGTTAATCATTTTAAATTGTGAGCATTTTACTAAAGATCATGAAAATCTAAGACTGCTCCATTCATACCTACATAAAAGCCAAACATTATCATCAATTTGTTGTGCAGAGAAGCGGTCTTGTTTATGAAAAGGTCTCATTGAGCTAAGTGTCATCTGAAAGCACAGGAATTTTTAATAGATCCATTTTATGAGACACAAACCACACAAACAGAACTATTTATTGTGGGAAGGAAACATTTAGCGCAATTTAGCACAGTTAATGCAATCAAATCAGCAACAGCAGTGCAATCTAAGTTCAAACTTGGATTCACACGCTGGAAAAAAATTCATACAAAGCTACAATCCAAGGCTGTGCTGAGTCCCTCAGACTGCTGACTTGGAAACATATGACCCTATCATATGCGCATGACACTGTTTGCTGCAAGCAGAAAAAAGTAGGCTGTTGTTCAACCGAACCTCTCGCTTCACGTCTCTCTGACATTCCTGCAGCGACGCATGAGCAGCAGTAGTGTAGAAAACGAGGTGTTTGCGTCTGTAGTTTGTTGTTTTACACGAAGAAGCAGAGATGTGGTGGAACATCATCCTGCCTCATGAGTCATTCATTCTACCTTCAACCCACCTTCTCGCTTCGCTGAGGGGGGGCAGATGTGGCTGGAGATGTGTGTGTGTGTGTGTGTGTGTGTGTGTGTGTGTGTGTGTGTGTGTGTGTGTGTGTGTGATGAATAGTCAGTGACATACCTGAGTCTGCAGAGGGCTGCTTCCTCCTGTGAAGGTTCCCAGTCTGCTGAGGCACTGCTGACCTGTTTCTCTTTCTCACCCACACACACAGCAAACACTGATACACACCACGTCACAGGGAGGGAGGGATGGAGAGAGGGAGGGAGGGGATGGAAAGAGCGAGGAGCAAGAGGAGGGGGAGGATGAGAGTCCTGAGTCTCCTCCTCACCTGGGCCGTTTCAATTTGCCATGCCTCAGACCGGTCGCATGCTTTCATGTCATTCAGGCACACACACACACCCTCACACACCTCCAGCCTCTCAGTTTTGTCTTTGCCAATCTCTAAACATCAAGGTGATCCAGAGGCAAGAACAGGAGCAGGAATTAATGATGCCCAAATGGGTGGACATGCTCCCCCACCTCACACACTTTACACACACCACACACACACACACACACACACACACACACACACACACACACACACACACACACACACAACACACACAGAGACTATTGGTGTCGTCCAGAGCGACTGCAGAGCTGTGCAGCCAGTGGTGGGCAGGCAGGTTCCCCTGTTCTCCACTGGGTCTTAGTGCCTCTGCACACAGAAAGATATTTCCCTGCTTTTCACTCCTTCTGGTCACCATACCACAGATCAGTCCAGATCACCGTTACCCTGAGGAACCTTGTTTATTTATTTATTTATTTATTTTACATCAGTCACCAATTATTGATATGAGGAGACATTTTACTCTCCAAGTGTTTCTGCAGTTTTCCAGTGATGGTTGTATATACTGTATTCGGGTGGCAAAGCCACGGAAACCAACCTGGTCCCCTGTTAAACCTACACTCATAATCTATAAATCAGAATATTTATGAAAAGCTCATTTATTTCAGTAACTCAATTTACTAAGTATGATACGTGAATCAGATTCATTACACAAAGATTTATATTTTAAACCTTATTTTCATTTACCCATGATGATAATTTTCCTCTTCCAGGTAATGAAACTACCATATTAGAAATTATAACGTTACTCCAGACTAATAAATAAAAATTTTAATACAGAGTTGTGGGGTTAATATAATGAAATGAAAATGTGGCAGGATCTTGGACTTATTTTGTGTTACTCTTAACATCTTAATCAGTTTTTTAAATTGTGTTTTGCAAATGTTTGTTTCTGCCTCCATTGATTTTATCTAGACTATTCTTGTCTAGTTGTTTTTTATTTATATACGGTCAGTTCTCACTTCGCTTAGCCATTTTATATACTTGGTTTAAATTCTCTCTGTTAAATTATTTTTTCCCTCCTGATTTATGTTTTTTGAGTCATTCAGTGCACACCAGAAAAATACCCCATTGAATGACTAAAAAAAAACATGCAAAATGAAGATAATAGAAGTCAGAGAACAACCTTTAATCTGACTGATATGTTGTGGCGTGACCTCACACAAGCAGTTCATGCTTAATGGCCATTTAATGTGGCTCAATAAAAGAAACTGTGCAAAGAAGATCTTGACAAAATTATTCAGCAGCAATACGAAGGAATTAGTTATTCCAAATGCTTAATTTTACTTTTTCACATTTGGAAAATTTTTTCTTAATAAATTAAAAATGAAAATTAAAGCTATGTTTTATAAAGTGGCACTATGTCACTGGGAAATATATAATACCATCTCTTTCAAATAAATTTCAATTTTACTTTGGTAGCATAACCTCACACTGAGGGTTTTGAAGAAAAGCACAATTACTGGTGTGTTAATTAGACGTTTTACTCTGGATGACTTTGTCTGACCTTATTGATGCTTAGCACCATTTTAATTGTATAAATATGCAGAATCAGAAAATCTCTACGAGGTATGTAGTGTACATCTGTCATGACGCACATAAAGGATTTATGATTATGATGGCCTGTTTTCAGCACTTTTTTGCGTCAGTTCTTTTATATAAAATGGTTTCGGTTGTGTCTGTAATCTCCTTTCATCCATTTATTTGACTGTATTTTACTGTTAGGCTGTGAACATGGATGGGATTTTCTGTCACCTCTTCTGTTCACGCTGTGTACTTCCTGATGGACTGATTCATCTCTTGACACGGAGCTCCATAAACCCAGATAAGTTCACGAGTAGTGACTTTTTTCCCCTAATAAATCAATTGGTCATTTAAAAGCATATTAATTTATTGATCCAATTACAGCCTTGTTTGTCTCCTGAAGGTTACCTGGTAAAAAACTAGCCTGTGATTTCGATAGAAAGAAAAACACTATTAGGTTTTGTATGCTCGCTGAGTTTAGATTCTTAACGTTAGAGGAAAATTAAGTGCTTAAGTCGATTTTAACAAATGACAAGTTTGTTGTATGTTAATCTGAGGTATTTTCAAGCTGGGAAGTGAGCTCAGCACAGCGGCCTCTTTGTGTGTGTTAATGTGTGCGTGCGCATCCTGTGACCGCGCTCGTGTCCGAAGTGTTGAATCATGACGGAAATAGCAGATCCTTGGTCATGCCAGCAGCACCAATCACAAGGGAGGGAAACACAATGGTCTCCATAGCAACACCAACTTTAGCTTCCCTGTGTGCCCCCTGCTCCCCACCGCAGCGTGAACCTCAGGGCAAACAGCCTCACTACCCAGCATGCATCAGCAACCACTTGAAGAGCCGTTCGTTGTGTCTTCTGACTGTGTTGTGTCTGTGTTTGTCCTGCTCCCTGTGCTTAACGAAACACAGGTGGGCTGATTAAAGTTCAATTACTGCTACTGATCTCATGTGACTGCGCCGCCACACCGGCTCAGATACTACCAGTAGGGGGAGCTCTCACATTTTACAAGTCATATCTGGAAATCCATGCAAATGTTTTTCTCATCTCCGCCCCACAGAAGCAAAGATCTGATTCATGCTTGTAGAGCAGACATTTCATTGGCTATCACCTGCCTCAATGCGTGCTTAGCCATGTCAACATCATGCAAGTTTTACAGATTTTATGATTTGGCCTTTCACGATGCTGGAAAATAAGGTGAATTCCTGGACTTTGAGATGCAAAAGGAGAAATAGGAATGATGCGGTTCCTTTAGTCTCTATCTGAGTGTATTTAGGCCATCTTACGACTCGGCTTACGTCACACACTAAATTGTTCTGCAAAGTCCATTTGCATCAGTTTGAACAAAGCTGGGTGACTTTAGAAAGGTTTCATTTTCTCCCTTGAGTTAAAATCAAGCCTGAAGGTTCATCCATTTTAAAACTAAACCAGTGGGAATGAAAAGTTATTTGAAATGGTATTTATTTAAAGACCTTTCTCTGAGTATTTTTGCATTCTTTCCTCATGTTGAATCCTAAGAACCAGAAATCCCATCCTAGTAAATGAGGGAGGTTGCACACATGAAAATGTTACATTTTCGGAACAACTCTCTGCATCGTAATGTTTTTCCACATGTTATCACATTTCAACTACATACTTCATTGTGATTTCATGTGACAGGTCAACACAAATAGCTCACATTCAAAAGGTAGACGGAAAACGATACCCAACTTTTAAATTGTTAAATCCAAATCTGAAAAGGCTTCAGGAAGAACATTATTGAATTAGGTGCAGGCATAATTTTTTTTTCTTTACAAATAAACATTTCTCCTATCAACTCTGACCTGATTTGCTGTTCTTCCTCTAGAAAGAGTCAAGATTTGTAAACTGATTTCCCCACCTGAGCTGGGATTACTGCAGCACCTCCAGAGTTGCTTCTCTGACTAAAACTTTCCTTGGTGTGTCTTTACCATGCTCTTATCATCTGTGGGATGTTCTGACACAGGTTTATTGTTTATTAACCCAGCCCTGCACTAAGGTTTCCCACAGCTTTATGCCTGACCTTTCTGCTTTGACCCTCAGTTCTCATGACGTTGTTTGTTCGCTGATGTTCTCTCACTATATTTACACTGAGATGAGATCGACCCTATTTACAAGTAATGTGATATATGCAGGCTTCTGGCTACACTGGACTCTATTCAAGAAAATCATTGTATAGGAGGTTAAGTGTGTTCCACGCTTTACTTGAAAAATATTTTGAAAAAAAGTCACCTTTTATTGAGCATAAAATCCCAACATGGTAAAAAGTTCAAATTAAACTATAAACACAGCAGCAGGGATCAAATGTTTTTAGGTTGTCCTTAACGCCTCACCTTTTGTTTCAATTTTAGAATCGGCAGAAAATCCCACCCCAACGTATTGCCAATAGTCTTTAAAGCAGTCTCCAAAAATTGCTTCATTTGTTTGGTGGAATAGTAGCAGATATAACAGGGTAAGAAAATACCCAGAAAAAGTTGTTTGATGAATTTCCTAAACAGATAGTCTGGATACAATGCGAAGACTTGCTGGGAGCTCTTGGACAACCTGTTCTGCGTAAACAGCCAGGAAATATGCTGTCCAGCAACAGTAGCGGGCTTGTGCTGCTTCATTTCCCAGAGTCAGGCGCTGCTGTCCAAATAGACACAATTAGCACTCTCTGCTGAGTCCAGGTTGGCACTGACATCCTGCGCGTTCTGAGTCACTGATGAGTACCAATGTCCAACACCGCCGTCTGCCCAGGGAGGCGGAATCACACAGCAGTAAGGAGGGAAAAAGTCTACTGTAAAAAAACCCACAAAGATTATATTTAATTTTTAATTGACTCTTTATGGTTGCAGTAGTTTGAGATTTGCCATGTTTCTTTTGTTTATTAATTAAACAATTGAGGGCGCTATACTGAGTAATCAGATGCTCTTCTTCAACTCCTGTGCAGAATGTCTGTGACTCTCTGACGGTGAGTGATGTCCCACATCACTGATTCATCTGTTAATTTATTTAAAAATAAAGAAAACATGAATTACATACAAAACAAAAGTTTTCATCTTAAGAATTAAAGTATCTTTAGATGTGATGATGTCCTCGAAGAGAACAATTTGATTATTGATGGCATTTTTGTGGAGGAGCAGAGAGAGGAGCGGTTTTTGATTGAGTCATAAGCGGCCTTCAGGTGATTTTTGCTTAACTCTAAACACGACATTCCTGAGTAAAAAGGAATCACTGCTTGGAATTGCACAGAGAAAGATACAGCACAAAACATTAAATGGTGCAAAAACATACAATCCTCTTATCTCTGTAACATCTCATCTTCAACATTTTTGACACAAAACATTTTTAGTGAAGTAATACAACAGAATAGGAGTAAGACTTTTTTTTTTCTTTTGCAACTTCCAAATCAAAAATGCAGGGAGGGAGAAAATATTTTCAAAATCCCATAAGCGGTTTTATGTTTCTTGGAGCAGATAATCCGTAATCCCATGGCACTGGAGGTCTGAAGATCAGAGAATAGTGCAACTATCCTGTGACACTGTTCTGGATAAATCAGCTCATTTGCACTAGTTTAAAAACTAATATCACAGTAATATCACAGTTTCAATCAGACAGTAAAAAAAGTTGGTCAAAGTCAGTAGATTTTGTTCATATGACCAATAATTAAATTGGCTGAGGTACTAAACTAAATTGGATGAGGTAGTTTTTTTAGAAGCCTGTCTGAGCTGGCGGCTTGCAGACAGGCGAGCAGCCTGATGAAGATAGTGGCTGCATTATCTGTTGGAGATAATGCAGCCACTATCTTTGCAGCCACTATCTTCAGCAGAAACAAGACTGCCACCAGCACCTCATATCTTTTCAGTCACTGCAGCTTCTAGATGCACTCTTTCCTGTCCATGCTCACAATGCGATGTCTGAATTCAATTTGTCAGTGAATCAAAAGCTGAAAATACTTCAACATCATGATCGAGTCCAGACTTTGCAGATTTGACCTCCACGTGTTGGGGAGGGCTCTGCTTGGAACATTGGTAGTTCACTGATTCAAAAAGTCTATAAGAAATAAATAAATCTACTGAATGTAGCTTTATTTTGCTGATTTAAAAAAAATGAAAACTCCAGGGTAGTTTATTGGTTTTGGTCACTTCTGGAAGGACAGAGTGTCTTATATAATCTTTTTTAACTATCTTGTACCACTACATTTTTTTTTTTTTTTTTGGTTTCTTTTAAAAAATATTTTCCAGTGGGAATTTAGACATTTGACATCTAAGTAGATGTGACAGTTTATGCTTAGGTTAAAAAGTCTTTGCTAAATATTTTTGACTGCAGTGTGACTTACCTTAGCTCATATTTATATTTTTAACAAAATGGGTACATCTGTAAATTATTTTTATTTTCCTTTAAAGGCCCTCTAATCTGCTACAGACCTATCCCTAGCAATCTTGTTTTATGCAACATTTTTATGCAACATTTTTGCTAATTTGCTAATTAGTTGTTTGAGCTTGTACACCATAATCAACGACTTCCAGTCAGGTGACATTAGCACAGAAAAACCTCTCTTCATTCTCTTGCAGCCTGGCTTTGTTTCTATATTTATCGCATTAAAGGTCAGAGCTGCATTTAAAACAGTCAATGAAAGTATTAAAAAATACTTTTGAAGACATATGTATTTGAACAGTGGTTGAGATCATGTATATTACTTTATCTTGTCTATATAAAAAGTAAAATATCAAATAAAATACTTCTATATAATTCCCCCCCCCCCCCCACCCCCACCACCACCACCCCCAAGTGCCCTGTTTTGGCATTTTGGGAATACTGTAAGCAGAAGATGGATGCCTCCTTGTATAACTTTGCTACCTGGAGTTGCAAAGTTGAAGCCTTTTGAAATCTACAACAGAGGTGATGCGTCAGTGAAGCACAAGAACTGTAGCCTCTGGCCAAAGTGGCACATGAAGGGATGTGGTGCACCAATCCAGCTCCACTGCTGCGTCTTCAAGAGCATGCTAATCCCAGAACCTGGAAACGGCCAGATATCTGTACATGACCCGATTGCTAAACTGCCCGGCACTGATTCGTTTTTGTATCCCCAAGTTTGTTCGTCAAAGTTTCGCCTTGTTTGCTCGAGTCGCCAGTTTCCATGTCACATCACGCAAGTTTGGTCTGTTCTGGTTTAATTTAAGTCTCCTGGCTACATTTTTCTTCCACAATCATAATTCACAATTAGATTGCTGTAAACAAGTCTTGACAGAATAATTTTTTTTGGTAGCTAAAAACAAATCTTCAATTCAATTTGTTTGGAGTAACACAATTCCCCTGCTTGTCGTTTTTCTTTCAGACGAAAACAGAAAACTGTTGAAAGTGACGTGAAACAAACTGTTAAATACAGTTAGTTCAGAAGCGACTAATCTGCTACGCAGTTATTGATGAAATAAAGAGTCGTGTGTTGAGTGTAAATACCACACTCCCACTCTTCACAATCCATTCTCTCTGCCTTGACAGCTGGTGCAAAAACTATTACTAACTGTGCAAATCGAGGTGATAGAAATGATTATGGAAATCCATATTCATGAGAACATCCCAAATACCAGAGGTCCGCAAAAGACAAGACACATTCAGTAGTTTTGGCAGAGTTTGTCTCCGAGGATCTTTTAATGGGCCGGGATTCGATGTGCTGCTGCTGAAAACCATCTCTCACGACTGCCTGCAGTCAGAAACAGCGCAGTATATAGTTTGGTCCCTCATTTTAGTCTCCCCCCACCTCCTTTCTCTGCAGCCTTGCCACGTGTATTCAGTCCCCCCATCTGAGCCAACCAGAGCTGTGTCCTGCAGGCTGGATGTGCAGAGGAGCAGGAGGAAGAGGAGGAGCAGAAGGAGGGGGGGAGATGAGATTGTGAGATCCAAGCAGATGCTGCATGGTTAATAATGCAGGCCAGCTGTCAGCATTTAGATAGGGTGACAAAGTGAAAATCAGCCGAGCAGCTTTCAATCTGGGCACACACAGGCCTGGTGATACAAGAGAAGCACAGGAAGATTTCACTGCAGGAGCCCATAGGTGGATTTATGTGTTTTAACTTAAAACACGGTCAGGGATCAGTCTTAGTTTTCGCCCACAAGCTGGTGCAAAAATAAAGCAGGAATTCCAACATGCATTGCTTTTTTGGATCACAAAACTGGCTTAATCATCCATCCATCCATCATAAAGTGAAAGTGAATGCTAATATTGGTTTGACTCTGTCATCTGAGGACATTCAGCATTTCCTCACAGTGCTAGACAACAAAATACATTATAAATGAGCAAACAATATTCAGCTCACCTGTTTTATTATAGTGCAGCTATTCATGTCTTCACTATGGTAAATCTGAAAGAAAAAACAACACCTGTCATGCATCATGACAAAAACCTGTCACCACATTGAGGATATTGTTTTTTTAGACAATTAAAAAACAATAGAAAACTGCTGTCTTCTTGGTTTTTATTGCTTTTCGTCAGTGTGATTTATTCCATTGTTCTTTTTCTCACTTAAAGTTTTGTTTGATGTAATCGTGTAGTTAAAGCAACACTACAGGAACTTTAACAATTTCATAACAAATGTTTTTAATTTATCCGTTATGTCCCTCTGTGACTCTGTCTCTGCTTTATTGAATATTTGGAGGGTAAAATAAGGGGATTAACTCAAAGCCTTTCAAATGAGATTCCAGCTCTGGAAGAGATTAGAAAACAATAATGTTGTAATGCAGTATTAATGGTGGGGAAGAAAAATATTGTGTGTATGACTTCATCAGGGGTTAGTCATTTCACTGAAGAAAAGCACAAATGTGAATACAAATCTCCTAGTGGTAACTCAAATGTCTTTGTTTTGATTCAAGCGACAGATGGAAAAGAGTTACTTTTAGGAGTTACTTTTGGTTTTATTAACCTGGTGTCACATTCACGCAGTGCAACTCCTCACACCAGCCTCCTGTCGTCTGTCCTTCATGACTCTAGAAAAACAAAATAAAATGGTCGCTGTTCAAACGGTAGGAGAAAGGAGTAAACTAAACTTGCAGCTGCTCTAGGCCTCCAAACCAGCAGGGGGCCCTTAAGAGTGCTGGAATCGTCAATTAAAATGGTTAAAAATGATTTAACAATTTTGAACTCTTCAAAAAAAATGTTGTCACCATCTTCCAGTGACACAGGTACAGACAAGCAGCTTCATTGAGTTATACATCATTAGATGTTAACAGTGGGATAAAAACAGCACATATTTCTGTGTATTTAGTTAATATTAGCGTCTTTCCCAGTAGCACATTGACACGTGGGGCAAGGAACCAAAACTGCAGGTTTCTGAGAGCGACAACTCAACCCAAAGGGCCACAATCTCCCCAAACACGGTCAGATTCAAACATGAATACTGACATAGAGTCACAGTGTGAGATCATAGATAAAGGTTCTTAAATCAAAATCTGATCAACTACTTTTTAGGATTAATAACAGCAGCAAAAAGAGACACAGTCTCAAAAAACCCCTGAAATTCACCACAAGCTTGTTCAAGGCCTCTAGTGGTGTGGGGGTGGTAACACAACTAGTATAATTATATTACTAAATCAGAATACCGCAAAGTCTTTATTATTTATTATAAATTTTTCTTTCTCTTAAGAATGTAGAGCTAATTAAATAATCTAAACAAAACCTTAAAGTGGTTCCAGTTTCTCTCATTGGCCAACCTATTGAAACTGTGGCAAATTTTAAATACCTTTGGTCATTCCTGGACAGTCAGCTCAACTTTGCTGAAAACACTGACTATATTTTGAAGAACTGTTCTCAGAGACTCTAGCTTTTAAGAAGACTTAGTGATCATGGAGTGACCCAACTGGACTCCAGCTGGGTCACCCCTATGTCTTGAATTTTGGGAGAGGAAAAATCATATTTTATTTATCACTACAGAAGGGTTCGGTGAATGCGTATATGAAACTGGTGGGTTTGGTGCCTCAAAAAAGGATAAGAATCACTGCTCTGTGAAGTCAGTGACACAGAACAAATATAACACTGAACATCTTGGTGGAGGATGGAGGGGCTTCGTGACAATGAGGTTGGATAAAATAAAACTTAAACAACAGATTGATGCAAATTGTGAACGTCTAGATTATTCTGAAGCTTTTATGAGACAAAGTGAAGACAAATATCAAAATGGTGGAACTTACAGAGGTGGTGTTTGTTAATGGGTCAAACCCTAAAATATTAATTTGGTTGTTTACATAGTGGACGTCTGTAATTTGAAACTATCACTGATACGTTTAAAAACGATGACTGGAGTGTAACATTGTGAGTATTTTTTCAATTTAAAGTGTTTATTATTTTTTCTCCTCAGAGAGAGAATAATAAAAGGTGCTAAAACTTACTACTATCAGGAAGATTTGAGGATAAAGACAAAAAAAACTAGCTTAAAACTGCCAGGTTTTCACATGACTATGTTTTCACCTCACTATTACAGAGTAAACACCCAAAGAGTTTTACTCTTTACAAATAATTTTTGTCAAAATGTTGCAGTACACATTACTGTACAGAAACAGTACTGCTGAAATTTCACTTCTGATATTTCTGGACTTTTTCGCTCCCTCATCATTCATTTCCGATTGCTCCAACAGCCATTATGTAATGACGCCATAGCCAAGTCGCAGCTTAAATCGGGGCCGGGGTTTCTGCTGCTACTGCTACTGCAGCTGCTGCAAAACCAGCTTTTGGGTTCGCTTCTCTGCGGTGCCTACAGACCACATGCTGACAAGACAGAGGCAAGAGAGTGGAGTGATTAAAACAGGGGAAAGCCTAAAACCTGTTTTTGAAATCCTCTTACGAAGTCACCACAGTGCTGTTATGCATGAAGCCTTTTGCCTTATGCAATGAGTGAAGTTGTTTTTTTTTCCTTCTTCTTCTTTTTTGGCTGGCTTTGTGAAGGTCAGAGTTCAGAAGAAACAGGGAGATCTCAGAAGACCTCTGACCTCTTGTCAGAATTCACAAAGGAGTGACTGACTGACTGTTTTAAGTGTGATGTTTAATTTTAGAAGTATCTGAGGGTCCATTGTTTGAAGAAGTGTTCACCGAGTTGCTCTGACACGCACACACACACATACTTGTAAAAATAGAGAATTGCCTCGGCCTCCTTAACCTCTGATGACAAGGAATATCCTCATGTGTCTCTCTTTATCTACAGCCGGGATCTGGTTGAAGAATGTCATGCAGTAAACACCTCCAATCTAATGATGCAACTGGACACTTGTCCTTTAAAGCCAAAGGACATTTTGTTCAACTCTCCCACTTCTCTACTTTCAGGCCAGCTGCTCTCCCTCACTGTTTCTTTAAGGACCAACAAATCACAGTCCTCCATCCCACCAGTCGTCTAAGATTATATTCATGTTGTAGGGGATATTTTATTTTATTTGAAGGGCAGGTAAGTTAATTTGTTCAGGTTCTTCAACTCTCTAGAAGTACTGTCCTTTGAAAGAAAAACTCCATTAAGTAAAGCTCATTATAAAGTAATGTTTCCATATTTAGCGAAGCGAGGTTTCTGGGCGAGGGAAGGCCATTTCCATTCCTTCAGAAAAACTTTCCTGCTTCCTTTCAGTTTTAATAATTTCAAGAACTGATCTCCAGCTTTGTGTTCTCATTATGGACTCTTTATTATTCTGCAAAAAAAAAAGAGAGAGAGAGAGAGAGAGAAATTCAGGATTGTTTGCCCTCATTGCGCTCTAATACGCATACTCACTTTTCTGTCTGCCCTGGAGCTCAATCATTGCCGTTTGACTGGAGAGCTGCAGAGACAGCCTCTTCACCGAGGCTTGATGTGCTTCTAGTGGCCACAGACGCAGCCGCTGCAGAGCGAAACGTGAAGGGCGGAAGGAAAGAAAAGCCAAGTACTCAGCAAACAGGCCTCAGGTCAGTACTTCAACTGGTCCTCTCCAGCTTGATGGAGTTTTAACAAACATAACAGACATTTTCTAGATCAGGATGAGTTTCCAAAGCCCAACAGCAAAGCAGAAGAAAAACATACCAGGTTTTCAAAACTTTTTACAAATAAAAATCTGAACAGTCTTTTGTGCTTTCATATTTATGCCAGTTTTCTTTGATACCACCAAATGAAATCCACTGAAAGAAATTGCCTCTTCTAGTTAGCTAATATAATCCACCTTGTGGGTAATTTAAGCTCAGTGTCCACCTGAACCTACAGAGAAGTAGCAAAAGAGCCTTTGGCAACTCTGGAGGAGCTGCAGATGTCCACTGCTCAGATGGGAAAATCTGTAGCACAGATTTGGACCTCCATGGAAAAGGTGATGAGAAGAAAACCTGTTTAAAGTTTGCCACAAGCTCCACTGGGAACTCAGCACAGATGTGGGAGAATAGCGCCCCCTCTGGGCTCTTTGGGAATCACTTTTCCGTGCTACTAACGTGGTACTTTTCATAGATTCAGTTGAAGAAGCATCTCGTTTAAAATGTTATTCAGTCCTCTGATATGATATGTGTACACTCTAAGAAAAAAAAAACATAGTCAGCTGCATGTAAATAATTATGTTAGTGCAATAATTTCTGTCAACATGAGCTCAGTTTATATTTTATTTTATTTGGTTTGATCTTAATTCATTATCTCTCATATCTCATAATTGGCCCAACTGGAGAACAGAAGCCAGTCGAAATAGGGTGTGATATAAAATCTTAATAATTTCTTAATATACATCGTAATATACTTGAGAATTAAACTGTTAACTTAGAGGGATAAAATTAGGCAAAAGCTTGGATGAAACAGACAAAAACAACATAAAAACCTCAAAATGTTGGTAGAAATTGAAAGTTAATATATGACCCTCAGAAATTTTGAATAAATATTAACCTGAACAAAGCTGGATTAAAGAGAAGTCACTTTTTGGTAGCAGAATATTAACAAACAGGTGATAAACCAAGTTAAATCACATCCTATTTTAGCAACTACAATTTCTAAGTGGCAGAATATATTTCACTTTTTTCCCCCCCAACACAAGAAGCAAAATGATGAAGCTCTGAGTCAGAGACTATTTAAAGACACATCCCTGCCTTCCCCTGGGACCTTCGTCCTACTGGCCAAGAACAGGGGCGAGTCTGATGCAGGAAAGACTGGAGGTTATTCTGTTTTCCCGTTTACTTCATTAGCTAGGAATTATCTCTCTCCACTGAGGCCAGCCGACATGCATCAACAGCTTTATCATCACCCTCAGGAAGGAATTAACAGGTATTAAAAACACGGCCTGGGAAGCATCTCGTCTGGCCATATCTGCCTGCCTGAGTATAAACAAAACAAGACTATGGCTTTACTGTGCGGATAAGCGCAGATTCAATATATTGTGAGTATTTGTAATGAGTCATGTCAGTTTTAGCTGACAGAATGATTATTACGATACCGTAGTGGTGATCGCTTTAATTAGAGAGGGAAAACAATGAGTGGCCAGCCTCCTGATTATATCCCTTGTTGGTGACACCTGCAGCCTTTCTTGTGGTTTAGAGTCGGGGTCTCTGCCATCAGTGGCTAAAATTTGTCTGGTTGCTAAGCAGTGGGAGGACAAGACTTACAAAGATTACAGACAGCTTTTCTCTTTTCTTGATAGCATAAGCCGTCCGTCGTGGCGTTTTTCTTGAGATATGATTGTCGGGGTGACCTCTTGTCATCCTCGCACGTGTCATCAAACACAACACTGAACGTGTGGCCATGGAAACCAGGAGCAGCTCAGACAGCTAAACAAAGATTACTGTGTTTTATTATCACTGAGACAATTACCACATCTACTTGTCCCTGATTTTTTTCAAAGCAGTAAAAAAAAGAAAAGTGGTTATATAAAATGAAAGAGTGACATCTGAGCTAGACATGCACTGCTTTGCTCGTACTGCTTGAACTTAACATTTTGTCACAATACAACCACAAACAGAAAAGTACTTTATTGAGAGTTTATTTGGAAAAACTAACACTAATTATTGTATATTTGAAAAAAATATACTTTCTTTCCCCAAAAAATAACTTGTGTTCACTCACTCAGATTAAATTAACCCTTTCATGCATAGTGGTCACTATAGTGGACAGCTGTCAAAAAGCCATTTTCTTGTGTTACTTTTTATGTTATAAATGCACACAGACCACTGAAGTGGACACTAATGGATCATAAAATACACTACCTACTACTGGCCATCAGCTGCATATGCAAGAAATTATTTTTATTAAATCCAATATGGCTGACAGAGAAAAAAGCATGCCGACTGACCCGGTCCCTCCTTCTACTGTAGACGACTTTCACAGGTAAAAAGATATTGTGACATCAGATAACCTATAAAGAACAATACTACTGATGTATTTTTCAAATAACAACTTTGTATTTGGAGAAAATTATAATCACCTAAAAAAAATAAACAATTTTTTTTTTTTTTTTTTTTTACAAAAATGTTTTTTCCTACCTTTCTTTATGCCTTAAGAAAATAAAAAATGGGGAAAAAAATCCTGACACAAAGAATCATAATTCATGCGTGAAAGGGTTAATTGTTGAAGATTGTTATAAATATGTTCCTGTCAGGGGATATGATCATTAGTCACAGTAATGATGTGTAGATGAGCATGAGCGGAGAATATCAATAACGTGTACCGTACGCGTCAAGGACAGATCACAGAGGTTCACTGTTGCCTTAAGGGAACATATAAACTTGTCCACAATCGCACATAGTTGCTTCATTAGCAAGTCTTAACAATATGATTCCATTGGAAAAAATGTATTACTCAACCAAAAATTAATGTTTATTCACCCTCAGTTTGAAAATTATGTTAGAAAAGTATTTCAAGTAGCTTTGTTTGTTTTTCTCCACACAAAGCTTTATATAAAGCTAAACATCTTAGCAATGTGACAGGGCAAAAAGGGAGTTTGTTTCTGTGGGCAACATGGCAACCAAAGAGGATTAAGTTACATCTCTTATTGCATATCAGTCTGATACAATCTGTTTGGCTTCGTCTACATGAGCTTATAGACAGGATGTGGGGTTGTTTACTATCATATCACCATACAAGCCGTTCATAATTTGTATTGGGTTGTGAGGCATAAAAGTGCACACTTATCATTTTTGCAGTCTAAGGTTACAAACTTTCAAACTGCAGTCCATATTATATGTGAGAATAATTAGGTTAATGTAATATAATAAAAGTTGCTAAAGTGTTTCTTTCCAGACTCACCTACAGTGTTACCATCATATTACAACACAGGCCTTGTTTTTTCTATCTAAACACATTCAAATGTATGCATTAAATGTTTAAACTCAAGACATTAAAATGTATTTTAAGCAAGGACATCTAGTGATGACAGTTCTTTGATAATATCTGGACTCAAGATGTGTTTTTATCCTGAAGTCTAACATGCGGACATGAAGAAACTGGACGGGAGCAGGTAGCTGAAAGAACTGGAAAAGACAAGGCCACCCGGGTTTGCCACAGAGCCAAGCCAGTCGACTAAAGGCCGCGAGCAGTTGCCAGGCAACACTGTCCCTATCGCTGCAGGAAGTGAAGTCGAACAGAACATTAATCACTTTCAGCTCCATCTCACCAGCGTCACAGCGCTAGAGACACAGACACACACACACACACAGTCAAACAGAGGTTTCACTCTGGGTTCAGACTCTCTGCTTTCTTTACAGGGTTTTCATTTCACATGTTTACATGTGTGGAAGTAAGAGAGTAAATGCATAAAACTGTGCACACAGTCTAAACCCTGCCGGATTTTTTTTCTTTCTTTCTTGAATCAAGTCAAACCCGTTTCAGCAGACTCGTCTTTCACACCTATGGTTTATTGAGCCCAGAACATTATTAAACAACAGGTAAAACACATAGACAAACTGAACTTCAAACATGTATTTTTCATAAGCTGGAGAAAAGTGAAGGAAATACTTGGATGTTGTTTACATCCTCAGTAAAACCAGAAAAACAGAGCACATCACAGCAGGTCTAAAGTCCTTCCACTGGTCAGAGAACAGACTTTAAAATACTTCTGTAACTTTATAAACCACCAAATGGCTTAACACCAAAATACATCAGTGCTGCTGTTGTATCAGCCTTCCAGGCCGCTCAGGTCTTTTGGTTCTGGTCTACTCCGCAACACCAGAACCAGAACCAAACATGGAAAAGCAGCATTCAGTTTTTATGCTCCTCTAACCTGGAACAAACTTCCAGAAACCTGCAAAACATCCAAAACACTGAACTTCTTTAAATTAAAGCTGAAAACTCACCTGCCCAGAGTTACCTTTGATTAATAATAACTGGAAGATTAATTCTAATCTTCATTCAATATTAGATGATGCTTAGATCGTTATTATGGTCAGGGTGCTGTGGTGGCACAGGGTCAAAGCACAACCCATGTATTGAGGCCTTAGTCCTCATGCCGGTGGTTGCAGGTTCAATTCCCAGCCTGGTGACATTTGCTGCATGTCTTTCCCCTCTCTCATAACCTTCTTTCCTGTCAAACAGAGGTTTTGGCAATACTTCGCTTGAAAACATCATAGCTTTATCATTTATTTCTAAACAGTTTGCCAGAGCTGTAAGCTAACATTAGACAGCTTCCTCTTGGTTTTGATAAGACTTGTCAGTAATTCGCTTGTATCTTTTCAACATTTCAAAGTGGTTCCAGGTAAAACTAAAAACAAGCTAAAACGATCTCAGATGTTTAAAAATCCACCATTCAAAGTGAAAAGTGTTGCTCACTGTTTGTTTCTTATCTCTTGTAACAACGATAGCGTAGCAGTACTTTTAATATCATTTTTGACATTAAATCTGATTTCTGTAAAACAAAATTCAAAATTAGTTGATTTGCTCGCTTTACTGAGCTAAGCGTATAAATTTGATTTGGGTGAAAAGCGAGTAATGGATGTAACTTTGATAATGAGTTCTGGTCTGGATGGAGAGCGCTGATGAAAGCATGCGAACAAGATCGGCAAATGTCTATTTCTTAAAATAAATAACTAAAATCAGTTCTTGACATGTTAACATGTCAGGTGAAGGGTTAACTTCATTTTTTACTGTTTTGGCTAATTTTTTTTCACAAAACAGGTGGAAATTACTCAAAAGAGTAGCAAAGATTCAAGGATACGCAAAAAATACTTACAATCAGATAAAAATATTCCCCCTGATCCATACACTCTGATGCATACAGTGTTTTGCATTATTTGCTCATATCATATACTGCAGTCAGATTATTATTAATTTCTTTAAAATGATCTCCTGTCCTTTATTTTTGTCACATCCTTCCCATTGTTTGAGATAATGCACCCCTGAGTGGGAGGCCGCAGCAGCTTTCTGGCAGCACACCTGCCCTCGCAGCTTTGCCAGAGATATGAATTGCAGCAGCAGGTCTGTGAATCGAGAAAACTTCCCAAAAGAAAAAAAAAAGTATCTCAGAAAGCAGTTTGTGGGTGGATTCACTTGAATAAACGAACTGACAAGGTGTTTCCCCTGCACAGTTGGCACAGACTTCATCAAAAACATAAACAATGTGAGAGCAGAGTGTAAGAATAGCCAGAGTCGAGTAACAGACTGGAGGCCGTCTGCAATCCTGAGGCTGTCAGCCACAAAATAGAGCCCTGATGGCAGGATTAACAATGTTCCCTTTAAGTATTCCAGGATTTGTTTTTCACTTGGATGTCCCTTCTGCTTGGGGCCCTTAGAAGACTACGATATAAATACGACCACGCTGCCTGTGTGCAGAGTTAAGGCACCTGGCAATACCTTAATCACAGCTGAATCATGCAGATTACTCACTGCAGAACAAAATAATTATTTAATTTATATAGTCTGCTGTAGTGTCTGAGAACCTACGTATATGGAGACAAAATAAAAATAGTAGCACTACTCAGAACACGTAGTCGCTGTCGAGACATTCAGCCGTCAGATGGTTGTAGGAATGATATGTGGGGAGGAGGAGGGAAGAATGTGACAGTTTTGTTTCACATTCTGCCACATGTGAGTGAAATCTGTGTCTTACTTTATGAGAGAGGGAAATCTGTACAGCAGACGTGAAGGGGGAGTGAAAAGTGACCTGATTCAACACTGCTAACCAAGGAAAAATCAAACTCACCTTAAGTTCAGTTTGTCACCCGAAAAACGTGTCACGGTTTTGCTACTTCCTTTCCTATTCAACTGAGTTAAATGTAACCTTTACAAGAACAAACATTGTTCTGCTTGAACATTTTCATTATTTTTATCTCACGGCCATAAAATGTGTTTCATTTAGATTTGATGTCAAACAATAGCACAAAGTGGTTCACAACTGTTCAGTGGATAGTACAAAGCTCACAATATGTTTAACAAGAGAAAATCTGAACAGCGTATTGTCGTATTCAGAACACTTGAAGTCAATACTTTATTGAATTACGTTTTTTGCTGCAGTTGCAGTAGGGGATCTTTTGAGCTACTATCTTCGCATGTACATTTTCCCCAAATCTTCATTGCAAAATATTTCAGCTTTGGTCAGGCTGGACAGAGAGTGTCTGAGAAGGCCTGATCTTCACATGAATATCCTTTTACCAAAACATTTTATTGTATGTTTAGAAGTTATTGTCCTGCTGAAACACAACAGTCCAGTCTTTTTCACAAACCCTCCAGCTCCACTCATCTTCTAATAACTCAGACCAACTTCAACGTAACCCACATCATAACGCTGCCTGCATCATGTTTCATGGGTTTGTTTAGGATGATGTGAAGTGTTAGTTTTCCACCACAGATTCAATTTTGCATGTAGGCTATAAGATTACATTTGGGGCTCATCTGACTGGAGCTTCCCCGTCCACATGTTTGCTTTGTCCCCTGCATCTTTTTTCACATCTTTATTCAGATTGACAAAGGCAGACTCTATTTAGAGATATCAGAGGGATTATGGACTACTTGTTCTGAATTATCATTTAAAACCCCAATAAAACACATTCAAATCTGATTATTGCTTTAGCGTCTATATAAAGCCTGATTTTCCGGGGATTTTTAAAGTGCTTCCTTCTGAATCGACAGTCAATTGAGAATTGCTTTTCTTTGGGGGGGAGAACACAATAATCACCCCTATCATTTGCTCTGTAATATCCGGCTCCTTGTGGACGTCTTTGGCGCGGCCACTTTCGGGAAACAACGCCTTGTGGATTTGAGCGCATTACACCGATCAGCGCGTCCACCACTGCAGTAGCAGCAGCTCTTCGCGGAAAAGAGCCGCATGCGGGCCTGCGTGGAGCCGCAGACAGCCTGTCACACGTAGACTGCTCATTTTTAATGAACCCAGCGGCTCCCTGCTGCTGCTGATGCTGCTGATGATGGTGATGACGATCAGACCGGACTTAAACCGAACCTGCACCAAAATGCGCCAGAGTCCGGAGCGAAACGTGCTTACAATCTGATAACTAAATGAGGGTGGTCAATGAACGCCTGATTTCTGCGTTTTACGTAAGCTTTTTTTTTTTTTTTTTTTTTTTTTTTTTTTTGCGTAATTTTGCGCCGGGTGCTAGTTGCCTCGTGGAGCGGGATTATTTTGCCAGACATCTGAGCAGAGGTTCTCCCTCCTCCCTGCATCAGCCGTCCCCAGCAGCAGACGCGGAAGCTCAGACGGCTCCTCGGCTGCACAAACGCGGTAAACAAACGCAGGGAGCTGGTTTCATGAAATCAGCGTCGCCTTCTGCTGCTGCACCCCGACACGCAAGGCAAGTGTCCTCTACTCTCCATCTTTATTTCTTTGTACTTGTTATTTAGTCAACATGATGGTGCAGCGCAACGGCTTGCACGGCTCTTACATAAAATGAGCGGAGGGCAGTTTGGGAACATGACACGACGTGGTGCTGATATTGCATGATTTTTGCCTGTGTGCGTTTATTTGTTTGGACTTTTTTTTTTTTTACTGTGTGCGACAACGTGCAGCTGTGTCAGGGAGATCAAGATATGGCGAGGTAGAGATGGAAAGATGGGCAGAGCACAGGGAATCAGTTTGGGTCTCCGGGAGTGTGAATATACACATGGGTTAGCATAAGTACTGTGTTGTGTGTCTGTTTGTTTTAAAGACAGACACGTAAAGCTGCACAGGAAAGTTGTGCTGATGGAGAGGTGAAAGCTGAAAAGAAAAAATGACAGTGACCTCTAAACTGGGGGTTCATTTTCATAAGGGATCCACTGAACACATCCTTTACAGAAATTGGATATAGATTTTTTTTCAGAAGTAGTTTGAATTAATGCATTTCCTGTTTTTTTTTAGTCCTTTTCATAAAGGATAATTAAAGCTGAAGTGTCCGCCAGAGCCGGCACAAGATTGTACAGGGCCTTACGCAGATTTTAATGAGGGGGGGCTTCTACTTCTTAGCCCCTCCAGCCACTGACCACAGTTTTAAGGTGGATCCTCTTTGCACTCAAAGGTCGTGTTTCCAGTTATCAGTAAAAAAAAAAAAAAAAAAAAAAAAAAGAAAGAAAGAAAGAAAGAAAAATGAGGGACCCTAAAGTTACTCTGACTGGTAAAGTTTTGCTTTCAGTGTGGAGGGTTTCCCCCAGAAACTTTCTAAGCCAGATTCACCAGCAGCCTAATGTTTTTATGTAAAAATAATGTTAAAAGTTTAGAGGAAACATGAAAATATGGGGAGGTAATTATGTGTTATTGGAAGACATTGTTGACAATACACTAACTAGAGTCTTAAAAAGGCAAACACACGCAAAATACAATTTGAATAAATTTAATTTATTAAGTAATCAACCAATGGATCTGAAAAAAGCTATGTAATATTGGTCACATTTGAAACAAAGAAATTAAAAGAAATACTACCTAAAATGGACAATGATAAATAAGCATTTTTATATTGTTAACTAAATATTGTAGGGTACACAATTTAGGTTTTTATAGCATTATGTTTTTGTGTGTTTTCTAAATTCTACCTTTTTGTTTAAAGGTCATACCTTTCTATTTTGAGGTGCCTTTGCAGAACGATTTTGCTTGTCCCAAAACTGATGGGATCCTTCTGTATGAATAGTCTGCAGCACATAAAGAAGTGGTTGATGTTGCAGGTGTTAACTATTTATTTACACTTTTAATGATTAGTATTTCATTAAACAACTGGCTCACTGTTAAAAAAAAAACAACAAACAATATATATATATATATATATATATATATATATATATATATATATATATAAATCAAGCAACATGTTGGGAAATCAATATAATAGAATCTTGTTTTGCTAATAGCAGTTCACACCAAATCAAACAGCAAGTCTCAACCTTTTACAACTTGCAACTAGAACGCTCTTGGCTCGGCTGTGATGTCATTCCAACCTTTGACTTCCAGCACTAATTGAATGCAGCTTCAGCAACGATTCGGTTGAGTCAGGAAGGAGGGGCCAAGTTTACCTGACAGTCATTGGCAAAATTTGCAAATATATGTCAAGATGGATTTCACAGCAGTTCCAGTGTGAATGAAACGTGACTCTAGCTCAGACACAAGCAGCAGAAAAAAAACTGTTGGTAATAAATTGGGAGTCTTCACTTAGTGCGGTTATCAAACTTCTGTGCCTTGTTAAAATGTTTACCCCCTTTTCAAACCTTTAAAAACGCACACTTTAATGTGTTTTATTGGGATTTTCTGATGTACCTAGGATGGACTTATTGTGATAAACAATAATATTGTTGAGATTTATGTCCTACATGAGAGTTGAAGTGTTCTCGGGGCCTCCTGAAGATTTTGGGGTCTTAGTTCGGTTTATCTCCGGTTGACAGTTTTATCCTCCAATAAAAAAAAGAAGTAAAAGCCAGATATTTTGTATTGTATTCATATGATTAGAGTATTTTTCAGAAACTGCTTATTTCAGGTTTTGTTTTAAAAATCTATCTAATAACATGTTTGTCTTATTTTTCAGCTTTTACTCACCAATGTGCTTGAGACTCCTACATCCTAGAGCGTTTTCCTGAAAATGGGATCATAATAAACCTCTGGAGGATTGAGAACAACTGCTAGCATGTTGCGATCTTCCTCCAGAGCAGGTGAAACTTTACCCCTCTGTAAGTTTCAGAGTAAGTTGCAGAGATGGGGCCTGGTTCTCACCCTCTGCGCCGCCGTCCTCTGGCTTCCTGAGGCAGCGGGGTCGACGTTGAACTGCCATACGACATGTATCTGCGCCTCGAACATCGTCAGCTGCTCCAAGATGAACCTGAGTGCCGTCCCCACAGGTCTGCCTCTCTACACCTCTGTACTGGATCTCAGCTACAACGCCATAGCTCTGCTCAGATCTGAATGGACTATAGTCAAGCTTCCGAATCTCCATAACCTCTTGCTTAGCCACAACGATCTCCATTTCCTTTCCTCTGAAGCTTTTATATATGTGAAGCAACTGCGCTACTTGGACCTGTCCTCCAACAAACTGCAGCTGCTGGATGAGTTTGTTTTCGAGCCTTTGGTCCGCTTGGAGGTCCTCTTGCTCTACAATAACCAAATTTCACAGATTGACAGGTCAGCCTTTGTCACCATGGTCAACCTTCAGAAGCTGTATCTCAGCCAGAACCAAATCTCCCGCTTCCCAGCAGAGCTGATCAAAGAAAGGTATCGCCTGGAAAACCTGAGCCTCCTGGACGTTTCATCCAACAGGATCAAAAAGGTTCCCATAGATGACCTTAATACGCTGCCTGCCTGGATTAAAAATGGCCTCTACTTCCACAACAACCCTCTGCAGTGTACCTGTAGTCTCTACACACTCCTGGCCCACTGGTACATTCGTAAGCTCAACTGTGTTGTGGACTTCAGTGACGAGTTCACATGCGTCCTGCCTAACTCGCAGAAAACCCAGATATTCGATCTTAGTGGCGAAAGCATGAACTGCACCACGTTCAAGGAGGAGGGAGTAGAGGCTTTCCTGGAGCAAAAGCTGGTCCTCAGCTGTGACACCAAACACCGTGACATGATGAAGACTTGGGCGTTGCCCGGGAACATTTTGGTGACGTCCGGAGACAACCAGACTGCAAAGGTCCTGCCAAACGGGAATCTGCAGATAAGTCCGGTGCGGTACGATGACTCCGGGACCTACACGTGCTTTGCTGTGAGCGAGAGTTTCAATGAGACTATCTACATTGTGCTGAAGGTTCATAACTTCACCATGCATGGGGCTGGGGAGACTTTGAACACAGCTTACACTACCTTGGTGGGCTGCCTGGCCAGTGTGGTGCTGGTACTCATGTACCTCTACTTGACGCCGTGCCGCTGTTTCTGCTGTCCCAGCAAGGGGAAGACCCGCGGCGAGGACAGCATCCACTCCTCGATGCTCAGCGTCACTCCCACCCACGAGGACCCGGCAATGAAGGCCGAGCTGAACAGGCACGTTGCGTTCATCGACTCCAAGGACTTGCAGGGCCAGAATGGCAAGGTGAATCCCAACGGGGACGAGGACAATGACAACCTGGATGGAGAGGCAGGCTCTCTCATGAAAGGGAAGAGGAAGAAATCGGTAGCAGAGTCCATTAGCTCTGTCTTCTCAGACACTCCCATGGTGGTTTGAGTCGACAGTGACGCTATGGGCACATTAAGAGCCATGATTTATTGAATTTAAACTCCTACTGTGACCTTGTGCGGGAAAAGGCTAGAGGGACGGATAGCAAACTTATTATTGCGTCTGAAAGGGAGCTCAAAGCAAATTGTCTTGTTGTCAAAGAGGACAATAAGCCAGACTTTTCCAGCGTTTCAACCTGTAGCAATTACTATTCATACTGTGAAAGGAAAGGATGCATAAAGTGGATCGTGGCTTCTATTAGAGAAGAAATGTGGATGTTAGCAGCACTCAGGAAGCGATGTACTACAACCGATTGAGAATTGTGAACAAAAACAACATTTTGGTATAAATCAAAACTGTGGTTTTCTCATAATTATATTTCTAATGAAGAATTTGGATAGGCTGCATCATATCACACAAAGACAGACACTGACGTGACTAGGCTCTGAGTAGAAGTGACATTCACCTCAACTTATGTGTATAACGACATGGCATGCCATAAAACCTCTTACATTAAATTATATGAGATCCTAAAGCTTAAGATATGTAATCATAGATTTCTCATAAATAGGTTTTTACCCTATTTTTTATCCGACCCTTAACGGATACAGATTGATCCTGCTTTATAGTCTTAAGTCATGAAGCCATATTTGGCAGCTATTTACCACTTAAACATGATAAGTAAAAATGTCCTAATTGCATGGTAGATAATTTTTGAGCAACCATATGCTGAAATACTTGTACATTCAGCGTCTCCCATATTGCTTCTTCACATCTGCAGTGAAAACCAGACAATATTTTGACCTCCTCTCACAGGTAATCGCATGCAGTCGCCTGCAGAAGCACACAAGGTGCAGAAAGGTATTTTGTTCTGACAGATTATTAACATGTTGTCTCAATTCTGTAAACACATAGGTACCAAACTCCTTAGAAGGACGCAGACTGCTCTGGTTGTCGTCTGCTGAGGTGCCACATGCTGTTAAATTTTTCTTGGCAAAGTAACAGCGTTGGTCGTGCTAATCCAGAGCTTAAAGCTCAGATACTTAGCTTATGCTGCATTATGTTATTTTATTCTTAAGAGGTGCACCTTACAGGAAAGCTGAAAGTCTATCCATTTTTTAGATTGTTTGAGTAGACAAGCCTGTGTTCAGATGTGATAAATGAGATGTAGTTTGAAAAATGAGGTAGGGTTCAATCAATAGTTCCCAGTGTAACACCTGAAATGTAGCCTTTTCTTCTCCTTTTCTTGCTAGAATGTGATGTTTGTTGTGTCAGCAGTAAAGCATTGGGGTCTGAGTAACCTTAATGGTTTCTGTCTTAAAAATAATCTTATGAATAATGGAGATGCAGCTGTACATTACTGGCAGGAAAAGTTAGAGTTAGCCCCAGCTCCACAAAACAAAATTAACAGCTTTTTTTTAAACGGATTGTGCAAGATTGTCAAAGTGTTGTTCTGCTAAAAGGTTATAAGCTGTTAATAACTAAGCATCTTAAAGTCAAAATAAATCCAAACTAGTTGGTACCGCAGGCAAAGCTAACAGCAAGTCCAAAAGCTTAAACATGTCTACCATTTTAAAACGACTTCAAAGTCAAGATGGTCCGAGCCGTTTATGGAAACGTGTTTTTTTTTTTTATTTAAGCCGTATTTAGGTTTGCATTTTGGTGTTCTTTAAAGGAGCATCCGCCTGCAGGTTCTGTTTTAGACTCCTATGTTCTCAGACATACGGCTTTGTCCTATTAAAGTTAATAAATCTTTGATGTCTAGACTTTACTCTAATCTTGACATCTAATCTTGACCCCTTCATTAAACATATGCTGACTTAGTTCTCCATGGAAAAGTATATAAATGTATGTTTCATTAGGTTCTTTTTTTCAAACAGAAAAATAGTTGATTCAATACCTAATACATCTATTCTGATGTAGATATGTACTTGCTTCTCTGTAAATGACAGAACAATGCAAGTATGAGGATGTTTTAAAAGTTTATTAGATGGGTTTGAATAAACCGCTATGACATCTTTAAAAGTTGTTTAAAATTGTGGAAGTTTGTTTTGGTCCTGGCTTCTCTGTGTCATGCTGATAGGATTTACTGTCTGGTACCAACTAACCTGGATTTATACACAATTAAAACAATAAGAGTTTTACCTGCAGCAGGTTGTTTTTTGGTCAGACTAGATGCTGAGTAGTGGGCATGTGTAAAAATCAAGAAAACTTATTTCTGATGCACCCCTATTTTTTTTTTAAACCAAAACTGTTTTTCTTGACTGGAAACTTTCTACATGTTACGTTCTCCTCCATTTGTTTCGTAAAACAGTTCAAACAGGTTGTTGGATTTTTAAAATACTTCTTATTAAGGCCTATGAGATTGTAAGGATTGGAGTTTCTGTTAAATCTGCTTTGATCAACTCCCCTTTCGGACTAGCCATTAGCTGGATTCATGCTAAAGCCCCGCCCATATGGACCTGGATACTTTGCAAATTAGAGATTTTGTTACAGCATTTTTCTGGTAACAGAGATTTTAAAAGTTGTTTTCCAAAAAGGTTTATACGTTTCGTTTAGGATTGATTCACATTCATATCACTGTCCTGACCCCTCAGGTGAGGAAGCTAATGATGAAGAGGGATGAGGAAACCATGTTGTTATGGGAGACTCTTGAGCCCCGCATTGCTTTTGCTCCTTCTTTTGAATTCAGAGGTAGTTAAAGTCAACACCTGCTGTCAGAGCATCAATATTGCTCTATCTTAGAATAAAATGCAGCAGACTTTGTTTTTTTCCTTCAAATTTGTTCTACAGAGAGTTATCTCCTGGCAACACAATAACTGCTTAAACCTCTTCAAAGATTCTAAAATACCCCTTTAAATGCCCTTAGAATATTATTTAAACATTGAACGCCTTGGTTCATCCAGAAGAAGCAGTTTCATTAAACTCTCCTGGGTTCATGTTGCAGCACAACAAGGTCGTAAATGCTAATTTTATCTTTTGATTGGAAGAAGTCAGAGTCTGCCTTTCTCTCCTTGAACCAGCGGGGATCGATCACGTTGTCGTGAGTCGCCGCCACACAAAAAGAGGCATTTCTTTGCCTTCATGTATACTGACAGCCTTCAGTTCAGCGCAGAACTGAAGGCAAAGCATCTGGGAAAGATGCTTTGTTTGCATCTTTCCCAGTCATTATAAAGCTGCCCTTTCTCAGGCTGGAAAGCAATCACTCAGCAATGAATGCGATGCCCTTTAAGAAGTCTGCAATTTGCCTGGAGCTTTCATCAAGCGTTTTCGCTCCCAACTGAGTCATATGGTCGGAAAGTGCAACACAATACCAAATTTCCTTTATGCCTCCGAGTTGCTATTCAAAACAAAACAAAAAAATCTAATACATAAAATCGCATCTTCAAAACTTAAAAACAACAAAAAAATCAATTTACACATTTCTGGTGCAATGTTTTCTTATGCAAAATTGGTGGAATATTCACAGTTGCCGCATGCACAGCAGCATCTCCTGAGTGGGTGAGAAAAGGAAGTCACACTTGTCAGAGAGGTGGTGTGTGCGAATCATATCACTCTGTCACACGCTGAAACACCAGGTGGAGAAACAGACAGCAGCAGAAAATACCAAGCCACACTTAAAAAAACCCCGCATATATAACCCTCACAGACGGGTAGCGTTTGTCCTAGAGAAAGATCCATTTTAAGGGTTTTACTTGTTTGTTTTTTTTTTTGTCCTTTTGCAGCTGAAATGTGTGTTAAGATGGCGTGAGAAGCTGTGATCACAAACAGATATTGTGGCTTTTGAGTAGCTTGGCACATTAATCAACCGTCATCAAGAAGGGGATAAATGTCCACTAGATCAGCTCCAATGTTCGACTTCCACAGTTTGTATCGTAGATCTCTATAGCGTTTTGTTAAGTGCTTTTTGCAACGGTCCTGACATAAAGGGAAAATCTCGGCTGTTTTTCTCCAAAGCAAATCTGCCTTTGTGTATATCTATATGAACAATATAAATATCTATATATATATATACATGTATGTGTTAAGACTCACATTCTGCGTTTAGTATTGATTAGCTGTGTACTGTTCTGATGTACTGACTGTATTCTTGTATATTCCAATACTGTTCATTTTGCATTTTGTCTGCCTTTGTGCTAATGTTAGCTGTTCCAACATCCAAGTCTTATTATAAATGTTTATTTTTAAACAGGGTAGGAATCAGTTATTTTTTATTGAAATGGCTGGGCAAAGAGAAAACATGGTATCAAAACCTCCATGTAGAGAGTGCCAGGTTTCTTTCACTCTTTTTTTTAATAACTTAAGGGATATAAATCCTAATCGGCAGTGACTAGACTGTATGTAGCCTCAATCAGTATTGGATTTTTTTTGTTCCTAAAGCCATAAGAAATTAAAAACACAGTGCTTTTACTAGATTGTTATGCCATACGATGTAGGGAGCTGCTAGCAGGTGAGCAAGGGAAATGGGAAACAGAGGGGTCTACTGAATTTCTGAAAAACAAGAGGGTATGAAAAGCTCACTAAATAGTAGGTAAATAGATTTCCTCAGGACTGTGTAACGTCTCTAACTTGCTCACATTTACAGTATCTTTAAAGCAAAACAATCAAACCTACTATTGCTGCACCTTGCAGGCTCTTTGCCCTTAAGTTTAGATAAATCCAGCCAGATTAAAAAGGGAAGAGATCGCGTTCTTACTACCCTGCTGCACATAATCATCTTTCATCCATAGCTATAAAGTAGCAATCAACCATGAGTAGGTGAGGCAGAAAGCTTGTTGCTTTTACCTGAGGTCATAGCATAGAAAGGGAGCTTTAAGCAGCACTGAAAGCACTGTGTTTATTGACCACAACTTTAAAAATGATAAGGTTGGTCACTGCCATAAAAACTCAGAGGCCTCATAGCTGAAGGATAATGGCTTTGCATGGTGTGCTTAAAAGCTTCTCTGGCTGCAGGATAGCTGCAAACTATAGGCATTAAAGAAGAGCAATGCACAATAATTTGACATAATAAAAGATACAGTTTTACACCTTGTGGCATCTTCATTTGTCTATAAATCATAAGGCAGTTAAACTGTGATGCTAACTTTATTACAAAGTTCTGATCTGCTTTGTCTAATACACTGGGTCAAATCTGTGGATTAGGTGGTGCTACACTCATAGCACCATATATAAACCTTTTATAAAAATGTATTTGTTGTTCATACATTTAATATACAGTTAATTGGCTTTGGTAGACCGACGTAAAAATGCTTTTTCATAGATAATAGCTCAGTCAAGGCGCTCTAAATTACTGATCACAAGCTGTGTTTTACTGCCCTCTGGTGGTAAAACATGCATCGTACAACCATTAACGTTCACCTGCAATGATTTATAAATGATTCTTTATAATCTAATACATTAGTGTGAATAAAAAAGAAGAAGGGGATCAAACACACCGATGGTAGAAGTGACAGCAAAATTTCTAAGCTTCTCAATTGTAGGGTCAAAATTTGGATATGTAAATAATGTAGTTTTACCACAAATCAGCCAAGAGGGGCTCTGAATTTCTGACAGTCAAAACAAATAGAAAACTCATGAAGAGTCAATATCTGCTCCCAGAGAGCAACAGAAGATGAGAAGAAAAAGTCGTTTCAAAGTTAGAAAATGCGTGCTCACTGCACAGCACTCCCCTGCTGGAGGAAAAGACACATGGGAGGTTTTCTGAGGAACATTTAGACTAAAAAAATTATTCTTTGGATGCTGTTACACATATTTGGGGGAGAAACCAAACCTCATATCACTCCAAACACAGTGGTGAGGGGTGGTTTCGTCACACTGTATCGGCAAACATCATATAATTGGAGAAAATTCACTGCGACAGTCATAGGAATCAGACAATGAAACAGCGGTGGATGTTTTTTTCCCCAGCAGAATAATCGTCCTAAACAGATCTGAAGACTATAAATTGGTTCCAGAGAATTAAAGTTAAGCTGTATGGTAGTGGCCCAGTCAATCACAAAGCGTGAATCTAACTGAATACTTGGGGAAAGAAGTGAAAATCGTGTCATAATGGACAGACATTGTTGTGTTGAAGGCGGAGTGTCAGAGTAGGAGCTTTCCAGAGCCCGATTTCAAAGCATTAAATTATGAATTTGTTTTAAGTTATGTTTGACATATAACACATTTTTATAACAATTGAAGGTAGTATTGGGCTAAAAAATGGCACAATACACCTGGAAAATACCTCTTGTCTATGCAACAGAAAACCTACGTCATCATTTGCAATAATTTATTTTTGTGACAGAACCTGAAGTTGTTTGGTATCATTTGATTTAATCCGAGGTTCGTTACTCGCATCTAAATATACATATTGAAAGCACTATTAAGTTCTTAAGCAAACACTAAATGTTTTAAGAAGATAAAACAACGGAAAATGTTCCAAATATTAATATTCAACTAAACTGTGAGGAAACAACAACAGCAGACATGGGGATGAAACGTGGATATTGTTTTTTTGTTTTTTTTAGAAATTTTCAAAACGGACGACCATTTTGTTGGCAAATAAATTTTCTCATTACAAAGAGCAGGTAGAGAGGCAAAACAGATACAGACATGAAGTGAATTAGGAATAACTTAAACACATCTCAACTGTTAAAGCAATTCATTGTATTAAACAATAGTACAACCAAGCACAAACATTGCAAATACATTTGCTTGGACATTTTCCAAAAAGAAAAGGAGAAAGTATATCTTATGTAATGAGAATTTTTTTTTAAATTTGAAATTGTAACAGTAAAATGTTCTTAACGGATTCAACAGAAGCACCACATTCAGCACAATATGCAGGTGTTAGTCTAAACTAGAAGTATTACCATTTCTGTAACAGCAATTATTATGACCGCAAAATGAAGAGAAAAAAAACCTATTTGACCTTTACATAATAATCTCACAGTGGCATTTATATAATTTCAACGTGGGCTTCTTTTTAACTAAACACATTCAAGTACTTGAACTGAAACTGGAAGTCTGATTAATATTCTTATCAGCCCTGAGTTTTGTACAATATACAAATGCAGAAAATTTGTACTGAACAAAGATACTTTGATCTTGTGAAAAAGGTGTGCAGCTGTTAAAGCAGGTTTTGCATTTGTACCTGTGTTATATCTACAAACTCAAAAGTCTGCATGCTTTAGTATTACATGGGTCAGTCTGTATTAATATTTCGCTAACAACAAATTTTAGTACCTTTTGAGATGAACTGACAAAAATAAATTCCTAATTAAGCAACAACCACCCCCCCCCCTCACAAAATTAGAATCTTTTCTGCAAAAAGTGCAGTCAGTTGCACATATCAGACCGTTTTTGAAACGAGCGAGCCATGCAGTTATGGTGGCGTCGCTCCACCTTCAAGGTTGGCAGGCTGGTTCGTCTTGTGGAAAGGGGTTTCTTTGTATATAAACCAACAATTTCCTCCCCACAGGATGAGGTTAAGGAATCCAAATATCTGCAGAGGAGTTGGGACAGAAATTGAAAATTAACCAAAAAGGAAGCATGGTTTTCCTTCCCCCTCCCTTTTATAAATAATTTGTAATTACTCCAGAGAGGAAATACTTAGCAGAACTACTTTTTTCTTTTAATTACAGCTACAAATCTTTGAGAGAATTAATGTGTCTAACATCTTTGACAGTTTGGTCCATCCATCTTTGCAAAGCAGCTCAAGATTAATCAGGCTGATCTTCCTTTCCATTGTGGCTCTGGCTTCATGTTTAGTGAACCTCCACTAAAGTCTCTAACCCATCTTCCCATTAACTCTGAGCAACTTCTTAGAACCTGCATAACAATAAAAAATGAGGCTGTGATGCTGCCACCACCACGTTTGACCATGAACTGCCAGCAATCTGTTTAACTCTGGCCTAAACTGATGGGAACATGTTCATCCACATTTGCCTTTTGCTTTATATGACATGCGGGAAGCTGCAAGCAGGATGTCTGGCTGTTTTCAGGAACATCTTTACCAGCCTCCCATTAATGGGGCAGATTGGTTGAGTGCATAGCTAAATTGCTCCTGTCAACAGATTCTTTCACCCGAGTGGTGACTCTCTGCAGTTCCTACTTGCTTTGGTTACCTTGAATCTCTTGGCTGCTTTTCTGACAAATGTTTACTTTGCCTGGTGTGTCAGTGCAGGATGGAAGTTTTGTGAAGCCGTTTAATTTTTTTCTGAAAGAAAATCCTGACCCTCTGTGACACTCAGACCTTGAAATATTGCTTTATAAGCTAACCCTGATGATTTCTGAAGGAAACTGGTTGCACTGAATTTTACTTATCGGTAGCAGAGTCTAATAAAAAAAAGTCAAAAAATGCACATAACACTATTTAGACCTTTTTAAATTTGTGACTGAAAACCATGTTTTTTGGGGGTTTTTTTTACTTCGTTTGAGCAAATCATGGAACAGTTCTGTCTACACACAAACCCGTTTCTTATGCAAAGAAATGCAGAGCTGTGTTATAACTCACCACAGAAGAATTTAATTTGCCCATAGAGGGCAAAGCTCCTGGGGTGCATGTGTTGTCCTTGCAAACTTCAACACCACGGAAAATAATTTCAAAACTAGTGGCTGTTTTGACGTCAGTCAAGCCTCTAGCCCAGGCGGAGGACGATACGAGCCACAGGAAAGCCAAGGATGCAGTCACCAGCAGATCCTAGAGACACAGCAAACAAGGAAGTACAAGAGCAGGTATAATCTTGTGTTTAGTTTCAGGGCCCTACATAACCAAGCAGGTTTAATAAGACAGTAGTTGGTTTTTTTACCCGACTTGATTGAACCAACCATAACACTACAGATCTGAGTAGCTGTTTATTCCTCACTGGATGCGTTTTATGTAGTTCAAAAGAAAATAAGAGGAAAACAGCTGAAAACAGGAGGTGGAGGAAGCCCCTGGAGACACACATGGCCCAATTTTTAAAGCATGACTGAATCTAAAAAAATGTCATTATTGCAAGTTTTTGTTTTGCAATAATGTACTCTGTAGATCTGACAACATCAGCTGTTTTAAATCCTCTGCACTGAATTATCTACAAAGATAAAAAGAATCACATATATCGGCATGTTTGGGAAAGTGGACATTCTCGTCATAAATTAGGAAATGAAAAACAAAACCAAAGGCAACTCCATTTTTATGTAAAATTTAAAAAAAATATGGAAGTAAAATAAAATATACATTTGTTTTCCTTTTTTGTGAAAAATGGAAGTGATTCGTTTTGTTTTCTAGTCACGCTTTAAAATAAAAAACATTTTTATATTCCTAGATTGAATAATGCATAATGTTAGTTTATTTTCCCTTAAGTTTATATATATATATTTTACTTTGTATGCCTGGACTGCTTGAAAATTGAAGTCATATTCATTCTTTTTTTCACTCAATGCTGGCCAACAAAGCTGATTCTTAGGAAAATATTTTTTCCAGACTTGGACGGTAAGAGGCGCTGTTTATTAGGGCTGTATGAAAAATATCGATTTGGCGATATATATCAATATTTTTGCGCTCGGAAAGTATCTATTTTTCATTCACCAGTATCGATTTTTTAAACCATAGGGATCCATAGCCTTATAGCTCTTATTAATGTCTAATTTGTTACAGCGTAGCAGCAAGACTCCGCCTCCCTCAGTCTCACTTTCAACTTGAGCTTAAAGTGCACATTATAAACTACACACCAGTTTTTAAATTGTGTTAATAGGCCAAGTATAACCGGAGTTATGCTAAAATTAGTAAACCATATTTTTCCGGATATCAGAGAAATGTCAAAAGCGCCGCCATTCCCCGGCTTTTCCGATTATGTGAGAGGAAATGAGCTTCCAAACGTACAAAACGAAACATTAGATTCCTGTGTTTTTGAAAATGTAAAATCTTCAGTAAATAACGATGGGTTGTATTTTGTTGCTGAGAAACGAAGGAAAGTTGCGCTAGTAACCGTGAAAGAGAAGCGGAAAGGAGCAGCGTGGCGAACGAGCAGCTGCAAAAGCAGTGAGATCGCGAAATTAATGCTAATTTCTACTGGTAGCATTCACTTCGTAATTAGTTTTTAGCTTAGCGGTTTCTGTTCTGTATATAAAGGATTACCTGAAGAATAAACATGGGTTGACGTGTTTGGAGCAGGAAGAGGAAAAACCTCCAGCCGGAATCTGCGGCCCAGTGAGGATTTCCATGACAACACAATGGCTGATCGATCATTCTTATTAGCAACAGAGAGTATCAGAGACATAGAGTACGATGAGATCCTGGCAGTCTGAGAGGAGATAGTAAGAGATCCAAGCGGCGCTGCGTAGTTGCAGGGAGTCAATCACTACGGGGTGACACGGAGCCACTACTTTAACAGTTAGTAGTAAACAGCTTACAGCCACGGCTAACTCTGGGAGCCAAGATATAAAAGCCTTTTTCCCCATAGTCCTAAAGACTGCATTTGTGGCAGCATTTTTACTCCAAAATGCAGCCACAGTGTCCAAAAGAAAAAAACATAAGTGCATCATTTGCATATTGAGGGTCTAGAGGCTGATAATCTCTCCACTCTGTTCCTGGATTACCGTTTAAACTTTTGAGTTTTATGTCAAATTAATATTAATTAAATGACAGAAACTAATTCTCTCACTGCATCTTTTATTCATTTTGTCCAGCTGCAGACTGTTAGACTGTCCAATCAGAGTCGAGTATTGTGTAGTTGGTGCTTTTAATCAGTTTTCAGTTAACTAAATTCAAGCCTATGGAACACAAAATGTCACTAAAACCACTGTCCTTGTAAAATCTTTCAGAAAATCGTAAAAATTGCAAGAATCGTATCGAATCGTATCGCCCAACAAATATTGTGATACATATTGTATCGTAACCAGAATATTGTATATCGTATCGTGAAATTATTGCATCACTACACCCCTACTGTTTATTCCATACAATCCAAGCTTTTGTCACAGGCTTTCTAAGTCAAAACAAAACAAATACAGATGAACAAGAACATACACCAAAAAATGCATTTAAAAGGACAAATATGAACAAAAACTTATTTTCTGATCCCCGGCATTTGTCAACAGTGACATCGTGGGATATAAGAAAATATAAGAAACCGTCTTTGTTGGTGATGATGTTTTCATTGCTTTAAAACATGAAGATTGTGTATTACATCTTGTTTTTACTCACTTGTACATCTACTTCTTTTCTCCCACCCAGATTCTACAATCCAGTTGAGTGTGTTTTTTTTAAGTTGTGTGTGTGTTTTTTTTTTTACGACTATACATTTACAAAATTTCCTAAAAGTAAAACAAAAATGGAAACGAGCACATCTTCAAAATCCTGAAAACCAGTCCAGAGAAGCTTCTCTAAGCTGATGTTTTCAGTAAGCAACAGATTCCTTCTGCTGTGGCTGAGATTCCTCACAATCACCCGCCTCACTAGCTTATGACAACACAGCAACATTGCTCCTCCAGTGTTGCCTGTGGTGCTTCCTGACGGAAACGTTTGCACAACACCGATGTTCTTCATTTTCTTGTAAACCACACAGTTCTTCACTCACACAGCTCTGCTGCACTTTCTCTGAGCTCAAGTAAGATTCAGGACGAGATGCAAGTATTCTACGACATTTCTTGCTCGAGGTTCCTTTCGATCCAGATTGATCAAATCGGTTTAAACAAAGCCAGAAAAGAATACAAGAAATCCATGCAAACGTACCGTGATGGGACCCCGAGGGGATTCTCTGTACAAGTGCTGATAGCCCAGGTAGAGGATCAACGAGGCGGTGCAGTAGAGAAAAGCCAAAACCCCGATGCAGACGTAGAACTGTGCAGAGGACGAGTGATCTCCGGACAGGAAGTAGTCTTTGGGTGGTGTCGTTCCGTTGATTTCACAATTGGGAACCTTATAGGGATGGTCCATCAACCTTTGCACACAAATAAGCTTTTTTTTCTTCTAAGTAACCACAGTTTTAAAATAGGTTTGCATTGTGACACAGCTAATATCTTCAGTAATTCTGTTGCAGTTGGTTTAAAACCCTCTCAAAAAAGAGAAAGCGCTGGAGTGACTCTCTCAATCTTTGCTGCTAATCAAACTGAGATGTTGGAAAATATTTCCAGTCACAAAATATTTATATCATAATGTGGAGATAAAGTCCTCTCATGTCTTGGAAGCATTTCTTGATTTGGCCCCATTCTGAGCCGTGGAACACCATCTTATTTTTTCTTTTATTATAAAATGTTTGACTGACTGAAAAATATCCATGTGTCTGCAAAGAAGTCAGATGTGTAAAGATTTTCTCATCATATCCTCTAATGCTACAGCAAAATAAAGGCAGATATGTAATACTGTTGAAGGGTTCAGTGAGTTTACGGTCAGATCCTTCACTTGTATTGGACAAATTTTCAAACCCATGGGATTACAGACATTATATTAATGGATATCAAATATCTATACTTTCATATCCAATCACTGATCATTTTGTTACTTGATCAGGGGGATACATTGTCAAAAACAGTGAAGAGCTTAACAGCTGTATATTGAGAATAGTCTAGTCTCAGTCTAGTAGTTTATCTTCCCCTAAAACAGTGTTGTGTCTGTTTGTTTGAGTTGTCTTAAAGAGGCAGTATTATGCGTTTTCCAGCCACATGGTATCATTTTACAGCACAATGGAGTAACTATGTGACCTTCAGTTGTTCTGTATACGTCAAATATGACCTAAAAGAAATGTTACTTTGTAATTTAACACCTTGAAATTAGGCCTCTATCTTTTTGAAAAAGTCCTACTCCAACCTTCAGGAAATCACCACAACATTGGTAAAGGGTCAAAAGAGAAACAAAGTTTTGAGCAGCATTTCATTGAGAAGTAGCTCATATAATGAGCTCAGCAGACACGCAGATCCACAGCAGCTAATTGCTGCTGGCTAGTCTGAAGGATCTGAATGTGGGAGTTGCAGCGGCGTGCTGCGCTGTGAGGCAGAAATATGGGAACTGCAGCTCAGAGGAAGAGTCCACCCAGACGTTTTGCACAGCTGAACGGCTTTCATGGCAAATTACAGGAGTTCTCAAACGTGCATGATATAATCAAAGCAGCACTACAGATATGTTTCTTATAAGGAAATAACAGAACATAGTGTAAAGCTATTTAAAGCTATGTATGTAAAGCTATGTAAAGCTAAAATATTGATTTTACATAACACTGCCCCTTTAAATCACTAAAAGCAGCTAAAGTAGGGTAAATGTGAGTAGCTCTTAAGTTTTAAGGATTTTATCATTTTTCTACAAACTCTTGGCAATACAACATCTGAAAGGCAAAGAATAGTTAGTTTTTTTAATACAGACTGTGCCTTTAAGACATTGTTTCCTGTTCTATTTAAAAAAAAAAAAAACTCCATCTTTCTTTGCTTAAGATTTTAGTTTAGTTTTTTAGCTTGAGGTCATCCTAGCAGGAGAAACTCAGACCAGTCCCTGTTTGGGTGAGCTAGGATTACTTGGAAATACCTGAACGGGTAGTTGAATAACGCATCTACTTTCTCAGTTTTGCCTCCTTTGCACTGGATGTTGAAGCTGATGGATCCGCTGTAACCTCCAGTCGTAGCGAAGGCAAATATGGAAAAAACCTGTAACCACAGAGGGGGAAACAGAGAGGACACACAGGTTGGAGAAAAGAAATGAGGAAGGGGCTGATGAAATTAAAAGTGCTGATCTAACACTTACACACATGAGCACATACTTCCTTGCATTTGACATGAAAAATGTTGACAGGAAGTCTAGAGAAGATGATTTACAATGCAGGGCTCACACTTAAAAAAAATAAATAAATAAAGTGAAAGGGTAAAAATCGTGAGGCAGTGGATAGGTGAAAGCTGCAAATGTTTATATTAGACACTGCAATTATTTCTCAACATGTTTCAAAACGACTGCCCACTTCCAAACGGAGCTGCAGAGGTTTGTGCACGATTCAGTCTGACATAAACCATGAAAGTGTAACGCATTCCACATTGAAGCTCAAATAATAACTCCTCTGGGCGTGGAGAGGGTCACAAGACCAACTGCCTAATCAATTTGCGAGGTATTTCTGGCAAGCAGAGATGAGCTACCCACGTAAAAACACACACCCAGAACCGCACAGGCCATATGGTGAAGAAATTCTGTAAAACTCACCCATTCTAGCACACGGATGAACGCGAGAGGCTCCTTCAGGGGTCCAAAGTCGAGAGTGAATCCTGATGAGAGCACTTTCTAATAAACGTAAATACAGAGTGTGTTAGAAAACATGAAGGAATCTGCTACCGAGGTGGGCTTATCGAGAAAAAAAAAGAAAAAAGAGAAGGAGCTGCTGGTTGAAAAACAAAACTATTATCCTGGTTTCCTCTGAGTGTTGTGGCCCCTGAAGTTACCTGAGCTACGGAATCCATATTCTCTCCGAGGGAAAAACGGACTAATAAAACTTATCCGCTTTTTTTAATTCTTGCAGCTCCGTGCACAGGCTCCTAGTGTCGTGTCAAACTTTTCAGTGAATCGCAGTGGCTGTCACGTGACCATAGACGTTAAGGCGCTAACAAAGGGGGGCGGCAGGGGGCGCTGCTGGGAAAGCCAAGAAATAAGGGGATTTTTTTTACACGTCATGTGCACTTAATTTTTAATTCTTATCCAAAACAGACTAGGTTTCTTCTCTCACAGTTGATAATTAGATTTGTTTACTACGACCACAATTAATCACCTAATCTGTTAACTCTCAGCTTTGGGCCAGCCAGACTTCTTCCTCAGATGTTGTCCTAAGAGACTTTTGATGGTTAACCTTTTACCTGACACCCCCAAAACGCCTCCGTGTTAGGGCTCTATGAAGAAACCGGTGTTGTCATCATGACAGATAAGAGATTAAGGAAACCGTACTCACTTTACTTTCTACATTTTTAAGTGTCACAATGGTCTCTCTCTCTCTCTCTCTCTCCTCTCTCTCTCTCTCTCTCTCTCTCTCTCTCTCCTCTCTCTCTCTTTCTCTCTCTCTCTCTCTCTTTTCCATTGTTACTTGCCATCTGGAAAGACAAGCAAAACTTTTTACTTCACTGAAGTATTCAAAACTCTGCAGGATCTAAGATTCTTACCACAAGTCAGATTTGACTTTCTGCATCTGGCCGTCCTGTCCCACTTATGTGGGGAAAATAAAACACCACCGCCTGGTTAGACTGGTAATCAAAACACCATGAATGAGGTTCAGAGTTTCTTTGTGGGGATGGGAGAAACGTAACAAAAGAATAACTGTCTCTCTCCGCAGCAGTCTGAAGCCATTCCTCTCGGCTAGGGACATGACATCTTGTTGTAAATGTGCCAAAAGCACCTGAATGACTCACTGACCTCAATGCATCCACTGATGAGAAGTTGTGTTTAGCCTGTAGCCAGAAAAAAAAGAGAAAATATTTGCACAAATGCATGAAACAGTCATGGTCGAAATGTGGTTTCTGTATCATCTGTTGTTAATTTCACCTCAGACTGTTGCAATAAATTGTGTAAATTCTTCTTAATGGACATACTCATATTTAACATAAACTACTAAACTTAGCATACAGTACATTTTTTCATCTTTACTAACATGATCTGGTTTAAAATTACTGTAAGTGGGGCTAATTGAAGCATCTCTTCAATAAGAAATGCATAAACACGCTTACCCACTCAGCTCCATAAGACTAGCGGCAGCAGCAAATATAAAACATCTGGTGGTCTGGTGATCTGCTGACTTTATCATACAAACTACTTCTCAGTCCAGCACTTCTAACAACAGTTGTTCTTAGGAGGGAAATTGCTGTGATGACTGAGTGTCAGAAAGGGCAGGAGCTTCTTAAAGACACAGAGACCAAATCCAAGGTGTCACATTACAAAGTCAAATTTCTTTTAAGTCATGTTTGATGTATAAAGCATTTTTATAACAACCAAAGGTAACATAGTTACCTGATTGTTCTATAAAATGGAAAATACGTAATGCCGCCCCTTTATAAGTGAGTAATATACATCGATTTGATCAAGCACACATTTCTCATTAAAAGATGTAATATTTGAATCTTAAATGTTGTCTTTTCATTTGCTGAAAAACATACAACATTGAAAACATCATTCTCTGTGCAGTTAATCTACAAAATGTGTCTCACTCAGTAATAAAATTTTCATTAAAAAAAATAAAACTTCAATATTATAGTTCACTGGTATGAACCTGCATACCTGACCTGGTCACTGAGGCCATTTCGAGAGATTTTATGAGCAGTAACTGCAAAACAAATAGGTTGGGTGTGATGGGCAGCTTGTTGTTCCACAAGATTTCCCTTTTTAAAAAATCTACTACAGGTTTTACTGGTTTTGTTACTTTGATAGAGGCTGTAATATATGTAAAGTCAAATATTTATACATGCTCAGAACTGGGCTGAGGAATGAGCGAACTGAGCCACTGCTGGCACCCAGGCCATCAAGAGACCCAAACCTCCTGTCTGACTATTGGGAGTGATGGCTTCAGGAGGCTTATTTAAAAGATTTTAAATTGCTTAAAATATATATATGTATATATTAAAATTTACATAGAAAATATCTTCATAGCCAATAAGTTGCAATTACCCTTAATTGATTTAGATCTAGCCAATTAAACTTGGCTCAATGTTCAAGCTGTATTAAAACACTGTTAGTGTTCACTATAGGGTGGTGTGTTTAACCAATTGACTCCCAGATCAGAGTCTTCTTCAGGCCTCATTCACCACTGGGCCAGGCCTTGTGCACAAACTACTATGTAAAAATATGCAGAGACAGAATCAGGTTGTCCAAAAAGCTACACATAGAAAGTTAATTAAGTAAAATGAGATAATTTACATTTCAGCCAGCAGACTTAGCTTACTGAATGGACATAACCACAACAATTACCACATGTCTCCTTCAAGGAATCCTGTCTATTCTTGCAGTTTCTGCCTCTAGGGTCAAGCTATGTTTCACTTTCTGTAGAGGAATGCAGCCATACAAACAAGCTGTGTGGTTATGAGAGCAAATTCAGGACTTCGGTAACACACAACTAAGATAATAAAGAATATAGTTAATGATTTAAAGTAAATATTAAAAATAGCCTCTTAAGTTGTTCTTAAATGACTAAAACCCGATTGACAGATTTTATTTTGGGCCACGATAAGATGCAGCATTTTTTTGTTGCTGGTTCACAGAGTTGCTGAACAGGTCGAGCCACTCCGTGAGCAAAAAATGGGGAAACGCAAACACTTACTGCTCTGCTCCTCCCATCTCTCACTCCTTGTCAGAACTGTGTGTGAAGGCATTGACCGAGACTCGTGAAGTTGAGCCGGAGGGTAGGAAATGGAAGGAAAACCAGCGCAGGAACGCGCAGGAACGTGTGAACCTGTTGTGTACTCCAAAAAAAGAGATTATATTTATATTTTTATCATTTGAAACACGTGACAAGTCGTCCTCGTTAGAGGAACAAATTTACTATGATTCTGGAAACATTTTTTATAGTTCTCTTAATCTGAAACTTTTCATAATACATTGTTATGTGAGCATGCCTGAAAAAAACCCCACACATGAATGTGAGATACTTTTTGCATACATATATGAACCCTGTATGTAAGAACTCTTACATGTTATTATGCTTTGCTGTTAAATGCCAAATTTAAAAAATATGGAAAACTGAAGGCCAACGATTGAATATTTGGTACTTCTACTGTGGTTCAATAATAAAAAATGGACAGAAATTATCTAATTCTTTGATTATTATTTCTGAAAAAAGTAAGCTAAATAAAAATACATAAATAAAATATACAATCACCCCTCTAAAATAGTAATATGGTTTTAAAATCTTGCTTTATTTGATGACAACTCTCACAGACAGAAATGAGCTTGGAAATGTTACACCTTTTCGAGTCATTTTCACCTTTTAAAGATGACATAAATTCATTTATAGGCTGCAGTTTTGCTGTTGTCGTTATAAACTGTCAGTAAAAGATTCTAAGTCTCTTTCAACGTTTTGTTCGTCCACTGCTCCTTTTGTGCTCAGACAGAAAGTTCAAGACTAGATAGAGCTGCTGGTAGTAGCTATCGCTCAACCTACCTTGACTGCCTTCTGACAGCTAATTGTGCAGGTAACCTCGTTTTTTTTCTTATCATTTAACCAATCAGAAAAGCCAAGGGGTTGACCACGCTGCTCAATAAGCCAATCACAAACGAGCACAGCAGTAGATTATATGCAGACCATTTGTCCTGCTGTACAGTGTGTCATGTTGACTGTGGAGCGGCAGCGCGAATAATTGGTGTCACACCAACTGGTTTATTGTGCGCAAAACCCCCCAGATAATTTTCTGTTTTTGTAGTTATTACTATTATTTTTTTTCCTTCGCAGAGAAACAAGGACGTTCTTTGTTTTCAAAGCAGGTGCCGTCGCTGTCAGGACGACTACAGTTTGGTTGATGTCATTCCGCGGCGGAGCTGCAGCGACCTTCAATTCTTCAACAAGACCAGGATAAACAAAGAAGGATTTAGTGTTGTTGTCTTTTTTTTTTTTTTCTCTCTCTCTCTCTCTCTCTTTTTTTTTGGGAGAGGGTCGCCTTTCGCTTTTGCCTCTTTCATCAGCTGGCAGGATGGGACTCCTGCTGCATTGTCTCCTGCTGCTCGCCGTCTGCGCTCTCCCAGCCGGTGGCTTGGATTTCCAGCCGGGATCCAAAGCTCTCGGACAGCCGGTGTTCGTGAGGCGCTCGGTGGAGGAGAGAGCCGCGCAAATCGCCAAGAGGTCCCTGCCGTCGTGGCTGGGCGCTTCGCACCAGCACAGGATGAGGCGAAGGAGCGTCGACCAGGGCGATTCGTGCAAAAAGCACGAAGGGTATCAGAGCAAGTTAAAAGACAACACCCACAGTGTGAGTTACCGTCTGAGGTCCTGTTTCAAGTCGCAGTCCGACAATTAAACTGCGCCTAGGGAGGGAGGATAGTGCGCAGGTGCTTACCAGGTGCACGAATGGGCCTAATGTGCTGCTCCTGGTAGATGAATGGAGCTTTTTTTATTTAATATTTTTAATTGCTAGATGTCACACGAGTGTAACTTGTTCATAGAGAGAGAGAGAGAGAGAGAAGGCCAGAAGCATAAGATAATTATGCTCTAAACTATCAGGAGCATCCCAAAAAAGACTTGTATTGCTTCATAGAGATCAAAAGTTAATATTTGTTCATCAGCAATGGCCTGTGTATGTTTTGGTAATAATATAAAATTACAGGCAAAGACATATCAAATTGTAAATGCAAGTCAACACTAAAGTGCACCTTTTTACTTCCTCATGCTGAATTTCAGACTGACTGTAAGTAGAGAGGCTCTTGTTTATTGCCTCTGTGTAGTTGTATTTCCTGTAAGAATTTGGCACAGTGTAATAAAATTAAGTTGAACAACAGTCAGGCCTTCTTATGCATCAGAAATCTTGCACTACTATCTGCGACACACATTTGTTTTTTCTTCTGGACCACACAACATCCATTTGTTTTCTCTGCTGCCTCGAAAGCCAAACTGCCTGAACGCTGACAGGAAATTTGAAACCAGTTGAAATCCTTGTGACTGACGATGTGTTGGTTATTTTGTAATTAAAAGCTGTGCCTGTGCTGGGGTAGTTGAAGCACTTCAGAAGCAGGGAGTGTTGTTAGGTAGCAGAGACAGACAAACAAGCCAAAAAAAAAATAACCAAGAAGACCAGCTCATAAATCTATTCTTCAAAAACAAAACTAGAGACTAAATAAGAACCATGTGCTGCTTATTTGCCTGGCTCACCGGTGCCATGTGATCAACTTTTGCATGGCGTACTTTGTATACTTGGCTCCAGTAATCTGGAGGCCGAGAGAGTTCCTCGAGGCTCAGCCTTGTCTTTCCGCAGAGGTTACCATGCAGGTCCCTCCGGCACCGGCCTGCTTTCGGCATGAGCAGCTCTCAGCACAGTGTGTGATGAGTAATGGACCCACTAATTGCTGTTTAAGAAATGAATCTTGAAGAGGCAGCAGGTCTATGTTTGACAGTGAATGCAAAAGTATATTTGACAAAGGTGGCTCTGTCTGCCTTCTGAAAACTTTGTCTGCTGCTAACCTGTGAAAATTAATGAACATTTTATATATATATATATATATATATGTATATACCTTAGGCTATTTTAAAATAGGCGTGTTGTTACCAATTTCAAAGTAGTGGTCTGTTATCAGTGTACTGTTTACACTGTTCATAGTCAGTCAGCTGGGTTAAACAATGCTATCACACTTTTCTGCTCACGAACAAGGGAAAAACAACAAAAAAAAAGACTGCTTGGAAATATCACTTGGTGAAAAACACGAAGAGACATGATGTGAAAACCCCCCAAAAAACTTAAAATTTACCACCCATTTCCTTTAAGTATGGCTGTTTGAAAAGCTCTGGCTGGCAGCATATCTGTGAATCAGGTCGGCTACTGGATCAGGTAGCCCAACAATTAATACCATCTTCTCACATTTATGTTAATTTATGAGGAACAAAATAGCTAAACAGTATTAGCATCTGTATTATAATTACTTGGAAACTTGTGGTCGGTCTATGAAAATCAAAGTTGCGGTAAGTATTATAGATCCATTGTTCTCAAAATGTGTTGTAAGCAGAATCAGAGGTACTGCTCTGTGTTCAGTTATACTCATGTTAAATGATAACGCATGTAGTGTGTTGTAGTTGATGAGAGCTAACCAGGAACAAGTGTTGGTGGCTAAAGGTGCTGTATGTTTTATTTAGCTCTGAATTCTGAACTTGGATCTGGAAATGACTTGGTCACATTAATCACATTCACACGATTGTGTCAATGTGTTTTTTACTGTCATTTTGTCCCATTTTTCCCAGCTACTGTAAGTGATAAGGATGTTTACATTCATCCAATTAAGCTACTCTTCAACAATTGTTTGCTCTCTTTTTCCCAGTACACACTGAACGACCTGAGTGGTTCCGTGTCCCTGGCCTGGGTTGGAGATGGCACAGGGTGAGTGTTGTACGCATCAGGACATGATCGAGGCAAATACACAGTCCAGTCACATTAATGTGACCATCTGTCAAAAGCCAGAATAACCACCTTTCGCAGAGCAAACTGCTACGAGACGTGCAGGAAGAGAGTCACTTAGGTCCCTGAAGGTCTTCTCTGGGATGTTGAGCCATGCCGACTCTAATGCCGTGGCCAGCTGCGCTAGATTACGCGGTTGAGGATCCATGGCGCGAACAACTCGATCGAGATGGTCCCACAGATGCTCGATTGGGTTTAAGTCAGGTGAGTTTGCTGGCCAGGGGAGGACGGTAAACTCATCCTGGTGCTCTTCGAACCACGCACGTACACTGGCAGCTGTATGGCACCTCGCATTGTCCTGCTGGAAGATGCCATCATCCTGAGGAAAAACAATGCGCATGTAGGGGTGGACATGGTCCGCAAGGACAGATGCGTACTTGTATTGATCCATCGTGCCTTCCACAATAATCAGTGAACCCAGAGAATGCCAGGAAAACATTCCCCAGACCATAATGCTCCCGCCTCCAGCTTGGACCGTTCCTGCAATGGTTGCAGGGTGGTTCCTTTCAGAGGTTTCACGCCTTATACGCCAACGTCCATCTGTCCGATGGAGCATAAAACGCGATTCATCTGAAAACGCTACCTGTCGCCACTCAGTGGACGTCCAGCTGCTGTACTGGCGTGCAAATTCTAGCCTTCGTCGTCGATGAACACCAGTCAGCATAGGTGCACGAACCAGGCGTCCGCTTCGGAGGCCCAGACGCAGCAATGTTCGCTGAATAGTGGTTTGGGAGACACTTGTGGTAGCCCCTTGGTTCATTTTAGTGGTCAGTTGCTCAACGGTAGCCCGTCTATCTGCCCGAACGCATCTCCGCAACCGTCGTTTGCCTCTGTCATCTATGGCCCGTGGTGCACCACATTTGCCACGTCGTTGATTTTGGACAGTCCCATTTTGCCATGCACGGTACACTTTTACCACGGCGGCACGCGAACAGTTCACAAACTCAGCCGTTTCGGAAATGCTTCCACCCTTGGCCCGAAAGCCAATGATCATGCCCTTTTGGACGTCGGATAAATCGCTTCGTTTCTGCATTACGCCAACGATTGAAATGTTTTCCGAAGCCCACACACACCCTTTATATACGCTCAACTGCACTGTGCTGCCACCTGCCTTCTGTGATTGGTTATTTAACTCTGAAGTGGAAAGTACGTGGTGGTCACATTAATGTGACTGGACTGTGTATGTAAATGTATTTTTTTTTTGTCACGTGAGAGTTGTATGACATTACTTGTGTCTCCTTGTACCTTCGTTGTTCGCAGGTCATACTGGCTCTGACCACATTTCAGGTGCCATTCTTCTTGTTAAGATTCGGCCAGTCCAAACTCTACCGTAGGTTGGTGTCTCGTAAACTCGCCTGTTAGGAAGTTGCCCTCCTGCGTGTCAGATTGCATCTCATTGTTGTTGCAACTTCTTCTCTTCCAGCGAGAACTACGGGAAGTCGTTTGAGGACGTGACCAACTTGATCAACGACACCTTCATTTCAGCAGAGTTTGGCATAGCAATCGGCCCTGAGAATTCAGGCAAAGTAAGCCACATCCTCTTCCCTGCCACCACCTCATCTGGTTGTTTTTGACTTGTGCAGACAGAACCACTGAACAGCGACATTTGAACTCTGGCTTTTAGGTGATCCTGACAGCTGAAATCTCTGGAGGAGATGGGTATCGGATTTTTGTCTCCAGTGACTTTGGGAAGACTTTTACCCACCTGAACTTGCCTTTCAGTCCCTTGATGCAGATCTCGTACAACCCTGAGAACTCCGATGTGCTGGCCGTCCTCAGCATGAGTGTAAGAAGTGCATGCAGAAGACTTTTAAGGAAAGAAACAAAGTTGGTTGGACAGTAGTAATGCTGAAAGCCCAATTTGTTGGAGCTTTTATGATGTGACTAAAAGGGACGTGAATTAATATCAGCTCAAAAATACTTCTATTAATCCCAAATGGAAACAAAAAGCAGAGAGGCTGATGGGCTTCTAACACTACTCAAAAACTAAATGTTTCATAGCAGTGCTAAAGAAACTAAATATCATTAGTGCTCATTGTTTTATTAATTAGAATCTTTTTTCAATGATTTTGCTAAATTACACTCGACTTTTCTTGAATATGTGTTTTTTAAAAAGTAGTTTTCTGCTAACAGACCTACTGGTAAGGCCTTCTGATCTCAAACTTCTGCTTAATATTCTTCTAATGCAGAAGTGATGATGATTAAACAGTTCAGAAAGTATCAGTTCAGAAAGTGTGGTTTAGGAAATCTTTTTTTAAAACTTGCTCCTTTTTTCACTTCCTGTTGGCTTGATTTTCTGGTGAGAACTGCTTTGTTTCTCCAAACTTAGTCTCAAAATGGCATGTCTTATGTATAGCTTGACATCTAAGTTTGACTTTAAAAAGTATTTTATAAATAAAAACACACTTAAAAGAGATTATTATTTTTATTTATGTATTATTATTATTTTTTTAAAGAAAACTTTAGTTTTTAGTTCTTATTCCAAAAACGTTTGGGGACACTTTTAGTTTGTAATTAGTTACTGTCTAACTTGCCCATGTCTAAACTGAAACAATGTTTTTTGGTTAGACATATTAGTATTTCTTTGTGTAATTTTATACTTTCATCTAGAAAAAAGGCAAATGTGAAATACATTTGAGAATATGTTGAAGAAGGAAGTGACTCGACTTGGAATGACCCAATTAATTTATGAGACTTAAACACCACTTTGTTTGCTTAGTGTTTATTTATTAACACGATCTAGGTTTATGAGTTGGTCTTTCAACTTATGTTTGAACCTCACAAAAGTTAATTTTTTTACTTTGTATGAGTAAATAATTATTTCCTTTCTCAGAATGAACTTTGGCTTTCGGAAGATTTTGGACGCAACTGGAAGAAGATCCCCGACATGGTGTGCCTTTTTAAATGGTGAGAGACGGCTGATGCTGAACTTATTTTATATCCACTGTAGTTTTATGTGTAGAAGCTTTAATAATCTGTGGTGCTGTTCTTTCATTTTAGACTGTAAAAAAGCTACAGCATAGGAAGACAGTTTAGTTCCTCCTCTCTCTGCTGTGGTTTGAGGTGGATAAAACAAATATTTTCAAACCATGGATTAAATGTGGTTGACACATACTGAATGTGCTGAAGTTATTCTCATGCGTTAAGTCAGACAGATTCAACTTTGATCTGAAATGAACTACATGGTTTGCATCAGCCGCCAAACATGCAGTGAAACTAGATTGCTCGGCTGGTGCCAAGCCTTTCTGGAGTCCAGGGTTGTTTTGAAACGCATTTCCTTTTGCTTATCGCTCTGCAACCTTTTGTAGCATTTTAGTTTCAGTTTTAAGGCTGCAACGAGTCACCTGATGTGTGGAAAATAGCGTTTGCAGGAGCTGTTTTTCTGAAGCAGAAGCTTTTCTTGATCCTTTTGACAAGTCTGAGCTGTGAGCAAGAAAATTCCAGCAAGATGATCCATTTTGCAAATAAATCTAGACAAAAATGTCAGTGTTTATGTACAAAGTTGGAAAAGATCTATCCTCAAGCTGTAATTTTAGGAAAACTGTTCTTCAAAGCATAATTTTAGAGGAACAAATGCATAAGCATAATAAACAAAAAAAAAGTATCGCCACATAATATCCAACAAAATGCTTAGTGGTTCTAATGTGACAACATTAAAAAGTTAAGTTGGTTGAACATGCAGTTTATCAAACTTTGATGTAGGTCATGTCTAGACATTTTGCTCAGTCCAAAAATTGCTTTATTTTACAAATTTAGAATTATTTTAAGACTTTCAACTAGGTGTTTTATTTATAACAGTGAAGTAATAAGTGAAACAAAGTAACTTTTTCCCCACTCTGACATTTTAACTTGTAATAAGTAACACCGGGAACAAAGCTGTCTGTAACTTATTTTTCCTCACATAGCCTCTTAGGATTTCTCCTTTTGTCTCCATTTTCATGTAGGGGAAGAAAAAATACCATCTTCTTCACAAGCAGCCAAAATGGATCCTGCAGTAAGTGATTCCTCCCCAAGCAAAACTGAAACCTGCTGGGCTCCAGCATTTCACTCCTCCTCAGGTTTTTCTTTTCATACTTTGATGTGGCTGAGCTACGTGTAGTTAAAAGTATCTTAGATGTCTAGAGGACAGGATAAATGATTCCAACAATGACATCCAACGATATTATAAAATGTATCAAGATGGTAAAAGTCGATGTCAGATGAGGCGAGGAGTTGGTCAAAAATGCTACATGCTCTGACTGTTTCACATTTCCATGTTTCTGATGATTTTAATGACCTGCCTGCATGATTCAGTTGAAAGGGGAATGCTGCAGCTAAAGAGAACCACAGACTTGGGTAAAACCATCAAGACTGTTGCCAGCAAGATCTTCTCTTTTGGCCTGGGTGGACGGTTCCTCTTTGCTTCAGTGATGACAGGAAAGGTCAGTCTAAATGAGAATTTATTCATGGCTGTGTGATTAAAACATCAGACTAGACCTTTAGTTATTCAGGTTGGTAAGAAAATTCATTCTTCAGGTATTTCCACATCTAGATGGAAACGAGAAGTTATTGACGTAAAATACCAACATTGCGCATGAGGAAGTGTGACACTTCTCGCATAAACTTGATAGAGAAATGTACATTACAAAGTACCTTTTAAAAAATATCTTTTGATATTTGATGTGTTTATCAGATATTTATCAGCAACTATGTGGGTAGGATGCACACATTCCTCAGAAATTGGAAAAAGGAAAAAAACTTTAAAACTTTAGAAAATGTCTTATTGAGTCCCTCCTCCCCCAAACTCTTCCTTTTGTTTTCATTCTTCAACAAAAAATGTCAGTAAGTTTTCATTCAGAAAAATGGACTTGATGTTGTTCTTCCTAAACGTAACAATAACACTGATGCTGTCAGTGTTTATGTGATCCAAACTAGAGTTTCTGCGTTTTAAATAAATGCTCTTCAAATGAGCTTCTCTCTGACCTGAACTCCTTTTGCTGCTCCGTCCATGCAGGGCACTATGAGGGTGATCCACGTGTCCGTGGACCAGGGTGAGAACTGGAACATGGCTCAGCTCCCTCCGGTCGGCCACGAGCAGTTCTACTCCATCCTGGCAGCAAATGACGATATGGTCTTCATGCACGTTGACGAGCCTGGAGGTCAGAGCAAGCAGTAGCTCAGATTAAAACAGTATTGGTATGCAGCTGTTGCAGACATGGGTATGTTTGATAATGGCGCAAGGGAATTATTTTTGTAAGATGTTTACATATTAGGTAAACGGAAAAAAAGAAAACGGCATTCAAATTAGTTACCTTGGTTTTCCGGTTTTGCACATGCAAAGCTTTGCTTGTTGTATTGATTGTCAAATTTGATAACATGCTCATATCAGCTTTAACTTGCACCAGCAGACCATGTAGTGGTTGACACTTTCAGGGCTTGCATTAACAAACTATGTTTTCATCCGATCCCTGTAATACCGTTTGGACTGATGCCATTTAGATTTTCCTGCATGTCTGATTTTGGTCCCTACATACTCCAGTTGTAACACAACCCTATCGTGTTTATTTTTAGATCCTCATCAGGTCCCATGTGATCTTATTTTACAGATACGGGTTTTGGTACAATTTATGTCTCGGACGATCGAGGCACGGTCTACTCCAAGTCACTGGAGCGCCACCTTTATACGACAACGGGAGGCGACACCGACTTCACCAATGTCACTTCCCTGAGAGGAGTCTTCATCACCAGTGTGCTGGCAGAAGGTACCTTGTGTTTCTGAGTATGCGGTTGCTGGAATAACTCACATCCGTCTTACACGCATTCACATTTTCTCACAAAACACATCTTGAAGGATAACTGAAGTGGAAGAACAAAAATGCGAAGAAATACTTTGTAGAAGCACCGTTTGGTGTAGAGGGAACTGCAGGCATTTTGGGTTATGTCTCCATCACATTTGCAAATTTCGAGGTAGAAACATTGCACATCCTTTCTTGCGAAATGGTTCATATTGGATTGTTTTAACTTAAGCTAATCCTCCAATCAACTCTGACAACCCATAAAGTCCTGCATACTTGTAGCTTTTATCTTTGGTCTGTCACATAAATTGCCACTCAAGTTTGTAGCAATAATATCACAAAATGCTGGAAGGTTTAAAAGACAGGATCTGAATACTTCGGCAAACTCGCACACAATGCTGCTCCACTACACACCCTCAGAAGTGTGTGAAGTAAATATTTAATTACAGTCCCTGTCAGACCCGTTTCTCATCCCTGCTTTCGCACAGTATTGATTAGTCTGTTTTTGTGTTGAATTTATTGAATCAACATTATTCCTGGCTTTCGCCCTGGGCTACCTGTAAATGTGTTCTCCTTGTGTTTTTTTTTATTTCCAGATAAGTCTGTGCAGTCTGTGGTGTCCTTTGATCAGGGAGGAGAGTGGGTTCCCCTGCGGAAACCTGCCAACACCAAGTGTGATGTTACAGCCAAGGACCCAGACAAGGTATAATTAGGCAAAGCGTTGCCGTGTTTATGTTCTCGATGTTTTTGCACATCTGCAGGTTAAGGTGTGATTCTAACCTTTGCTGCAACCGCGTGTCACTTTGGATTGTGTTTCTCTTGAATCTACAGTGCAGTCTCCACATCCATGCGGCTTACAGCATTGCTATGAAGCTGGAAGTCCCCATGCCGCCCCTGACGGAGCCAAACGCCGTGGGTCTAATCATGGCTCACGGTAATCACGTTGACCCTGCAGGACAGAAATGTTTGAAACAAACTCGATCGCTTTTGGCGCTCTGAGCATTTTTGACACGTTTTTTTTCAGGCAGCGTCGGGGACGCCATCTCTGTGATCAAGTCGGATGTTTATGTGTCCGATGATGGAGGCTACACCTGGATAAAGGCTCTTAATGGGCCCCATCACTACGCCATGCTGGACTCTGGAGGGCTGCTGGTGGCTGTGGAGGACAATGGCAAACCCATCAACAAAATCAAGTGAGTCATTTAGTTGGCTTTTGCTGCAGCTTTTATGATTGGATAGCTAACATATTTGGCATCTCACTTATTCACTAATAAATCCCTCTCTGCAGGTTTGAAGGCTGTACTGAACAAGCCTGTAATTACAGGATTTGCTACTAATTCACATGACTTGTGTACATATCATGTTTTGTGTGAGCGAGCTCCATCCTGCCCTTTCCTCGACTTTCTTACTTTTTATTCAAAATTTTTATCGCTCTTTAACCTTTTTTTTTTTTTTTTTTAAATTTGTCAGATTTTCCACTGACGAGGGGCAGTGCTGGAGTATTTACGAATTCACCAACGAGTCAATCACGTTCACGGGGCTGGCGTCAGAGCCGGGCGCTCGCTCCATGAACGTCAGCATCTGGGGCTACAAAGATTCCTTCATCACCCAGAACTGGGTCTCCTTCACCATCGACTTCAGGGAACTTCTCACCAGAGACTGCAAGTCATGCAATTAAAGAGATTACTCCCAATTCCTAGCCGCATGTTTTCAAGGATTTTAACCTGACTTATGATTTTTGTAGGCATTGATGACGACTATGTGCAGTGGTTGGCCCACTCTGATGACATCAGTGACCCGACGGACGGCTGCATGCTGGGTTACAAAGAGACGTTCTTGCGGCTCAGAAAGGACTCCGTTTGCTGGAACGGACGTGATTACACTGTGAACACACAGCCAATTCCATGTGCATGCACCCTGGACGACTTCTTGTGGTAAGATAGAGAAGGCGCTTCTTGTCTTGTTAAAACCTGAAAAGTGGTTTTGCAAATATTCACGGCTATTCCACAATTTGTCTACAGTGGCTAATGCATTTTAATAAGGTCTTTATGCAAGAGACAACAACAAAATAGTTTCTAACCCGTGTGAAGTAGAAGAAAGCCATGCATGGTTTTCAAAATCATTTGCAACTTAAACCTGGAAGGGCATCATGCATCGTCATTCATTCTGCAGCATAATCCCCTGAATGAAATCCACTTTAACAGTGACTGTCCACCTAAACTGGAAACCAGCATTAATCAGAAAAAGGCATCCAAGATGGAGAGAATCTGTTGACAGGATAACTATGAGTCATGTACTCTGATAATTTAAGGAGGAGTGGCAAGGAAAATTGTTGCAATAGCACCAAATCCTGATTTCACTCCAAGCACCGTGTGTGTCTAAATACTACCACTGCATCATCCTGAATGCATCGTCCCCACAGTGACAGTCAGTCAGTAGGGGAAGCATCAGGTTTTGGGAAAACTTTTCCTTAGTAAAGTGGCAAGGCTGGTTCTGGTTAGCAGAATATGAATTATTGTCACACATTTCGGATTTTTCTTTTTTTATATTCAAACAAAAAAAAAGAAAACCAGGAGTGTTTTTCTTATTATAAAGTTCTTATATGGAAATTAATTAAAGTGAATACCTTCTAATAAGAGAGTATTGATCCTGGTATCGTGTGACTCCTTGCAGTGACTTTGGATACTCGCGTAAAGAGAACAGCTCTGAGTGTGTGGAGCAGCCGGACCTGCAGGGCAAAGTGCTGGAGTTCTGCCTGCATGGCAAAGAGGAGCAACTGCAGACCAATGGGTAAGGTTTCAGATTCTGTCAAATTTGACTTTAGTTACATCGTCGCTAAACTTCACTTCCTACGTGAGTATAGCATCACATGTGTTAGCTCTGTACTTTAGTCATTAATGTTCCAGAAATTGATTTAGCTGCTTTCTAAATGAGTAATCTTTGTTGGTTTCTGGAAAATTTGTTGACCAGAATATTGGTGGGAGTTTTAGGTGTTGATTTTAACTGAAGCTACACTGGGTACAAGGAGGAAGTTTGTGTTTTGAGTCAGTGCATGAAGTGACAAGCGAGAATAAGGAACTAATTGTGATGCAGAAAGAGGGAGAGGAAACTGATGAGGGTCACAGTGAAGCTTGTTGTAAGAGTGAATACTGCTCAAAACTAAACATTTGGCAAGTTTTACTGACGTACTACTACGTCTCTAATCGCTATATAGCTTAACAATTATTATTACACATTGCACTTGCAAGGAACAGCTGATAATTAAGACATGTGTACTAAGAATTTAAAATTTTTTACTGTGTTCTCTTATTTTGTTTTTTGAAGTCGGTTAAAAATATTATTAATTCTTTTCTTATGTGCCAATCCCTGAACATCAAATCTTTCATGCTGGACAACTCTAAAATAATCTGTGTTTTGGTCCTCAGGTACAGGAAAATCCCTGGAGATAAATGTGAAGGAGGACAGATGCCTCAGCGCAAAGAGATTGACCTCAGTAAGAGATGCGTCAGTGATCTCGTATCTCCAGAGTTTCAGGTTGGTGCCTCTGCACAAACAAACCACAATCATTTGTTTACCCGTGGTCTGGTTTTGATTTTGCATTTCCCACATTTCTGTCCATTTTATGTTTTCTGCAGACAGACGGTCACTCCTCCAAGTCTGTGGCCGTAGTGTTGGCAGTTGTCGTTGTCATGCTGGTGAGCATCGCAGCAGGAGTGGTCTTTGTCAGGAAGTACGTCTGCGGCGGCAGGTTGGTGTTTACCGACTCATTTACCCCATGAAACACAAGCCCAATGCATTCTCTCCTCACTCTTCCAAGTCTTAACGTTTTGAATAGTTTTTGGTTTCCTGACAGTGTTTTAAATGCGTTCTGCAGGTTTTTGGTGCACAGGTACTCTGTGCTGCAGCAACATGTTGAGGACAACGCTGCAGATGGGATAGATGAGCCGCTGGACACCAACCACACCCCCAACGGCAAAATAGAGTTTCACGAGGACTCTGATGAGGTATGTTGGGAAAAAACTGTTTCTCCTTAACATAACGTAAAATATCACACACGCATGCAGTCTTCTGGTTTTCTACACTAAATGGAAGCTGGTTTCTTTCTGTATGGAATTATAAATGGTGAGCAATAAAAGTCACTTGGAGAGTTCATGAAGGTTTTTATTTGCAATAAGCAGAGAAGTGCATCCTTTTTGCATCACCTTTTTGCAGGTGACAAATATGTGGAAATTTTAGCTATGGTGAATGTGTGATATTTTTTTTTTTTTAAACCGTGCATCACTTCCTGAGCTGTTGGCAATGTCACCAGACTATTGCAACAGCCTTGTTTATTTGTTCCAACTGCATCTAATACAAAATAATAGTGACAAAAACTGGCTATGAAAAACTTGAACAAATTTCTCCAGTTCTAATATTTATTGTTAACAGTAAAAAACAGATTAACTTTTAAAATCCTGTTGCAAAGTATTAGTGTCTGCTCCTCAGTGTGTGGAAGGAATTTGTAGTGGGAGTTAAACATTAGGGTAATGGCAAGGAGGCCTTCCAACCGGAAAGCCTTGGAGCTTATCACTAAAGATAAATCTTCAACATACCAGTGGAAACATTCAAATATTGGCTTGAAATCAAGTCATTTTACTTTATTCCATTATTTTTTTTGTTGAATTTTGGTTCAACTACGTTGGTGCGCACATTATATATGTCAGTTTTATTACCACATTTTGCATAAGAAGAAAACATTTTTTTTACACTTTTTGCTGGAAATCACATCAGATCTGTGCATGAAATGTAAATAATTTAAATAAAACCTGGTGGCCTTTCCCAGAAAACTGAAAATCAATCGTTATGAATCAAGATCCAAAACACCTTGGCGACTGATCACAGGAAAAATTATAAAAATGTAGTTAATCTTAAGGCTACCAAAATTTACTATAGCTACCAATCAGCATTGAGGATTTGGGATATTTGCAATTGCGCAACAGCGAGTGTTGATTATAGCTCTTTTTACTAACACATGACCTTGTGATGATTTCTATAACAATTGAAAGTGCAATGTTTGTTTTTTATTAAAGTTAAATTAGGATTATTGTTCAAAATCAGATCATTACTTGTTTTAGCCAAACTACTGGCTGGAAAATTGCTCTGTTTCCATATGAACATTTAAACTGTCATTACTTTTAACATGAGCAATTCATCCAACGATCCCTCAGTTGTATTTGTTTGGCTGGAACACTGATGTGAGTGTTCCAGAGTCTCTGGAGCCGCTGATTGTTCTGGTCAGCTTCGTTCTGAGCAGAGGTAGGTTTCAGCTCGGGTTAATACACGAGTAAACATGTAGTAACCCGACGCGGACATTACCTCACCCAGACTTGACACTGGAGCGCTGCAATACGACACCAACCTTTACAAAGGCGACACAGAAACTAGTTATCTTCACACCATGAAGGGATCTTGAAGGTTAGACACATGTACGTCACTTGTGAAACGGAGTTTGGGTGCGTTTTTGTGCAGTGTCTTATTTACCCACAGTGTTGGTTCTGGCTTCAGTGCTGTGCTGTCTTGTGTTTGTGCAGGATCTGCTTGAATAGCAGGCGCCACCTCTTGACCAAGCGAGCAACAGGTTGTCCCGCAGCCAGCCGCTGTTCCTGTCACTCTCCTGTCCAGCTACTTCTTCCTTTCACCCTCTGATGTAAACTTCGGCCTCAGTGACAGAGACTCTGCTGTCATTGGCCAAGTCAAATGAATGTATGAAGGTTTCCTGAGAGCTAATGCCGCAGTTGGGGAAGAACCATGAAGGAAGTCGTGTTTAAGGTGTCGGTTGTACTGAGTAAGTTTTAACCTTTCAGTTATTTATTTCACTCAATGAAGAAACGGCTGAGCTGCTGAGAAAAATTGACTAGCACACTAAGAATGAAGGAAATGTGAAGTTGTATAAAGTTTCCTCTGTTTTATGGGTCCTGTCTCTTCCATCTCCTGGAAGTGCTCCTGGAAATTCTATTCAGTTTTTTTTTTTTTTTTTCACTTTTGAAGATGTGTCTTTGTTTTCATCACAACCTTGTACATAAATACGTTTTCCTTTAACGGTTTCAGTCAGATATCAGTTTGGTGATTGCCTAAAGGGCCACAGCTGGCCTCTAGCTAATATGAATCCTCACTGATGAGTTGAGTCTTAATTCCTTCTTTTGTCAAAGTATTTCCCCAAATTGTTTCCATGTTTGTAGAAATTTCACCTGTTGGTGAAATCTTCCACATTTCTCTGTGTTCTTGGAGTACAAAGTATGTAGATCTTTGCATTGCAGTGAAGTAATAAGAAGAGATGCACCGATCAACGTTTTCCTGGCCAATACTTTATTTTCCAATTTTGACTGATACCTATTTTTACCCCCACAGTTTAAAGACTACATCACATAAGTTAGATTTATTGTAGTTTTATTTAAGAGGTGGAAATATTGAATCCAACAAAAATAAAGAAATTATATTATCTACATTTAAGCATATTTTACTTTTATTTTTCATTTTTAGTAAAGACATTATGTTGAATGCTATTGACTGATATATTCATTGGCCGTAAATTATGGGAATTTTTAGATTATATGCATTTAATAAGGAAAGTAGGAAATCATGTTTTTTCAGTATCTGTTTTACGAATCACCAATCGGACCGTCGGTCTCTTGCTGATTGGTGCATCTCTCATAATAAGGCATCTCTATGAGGTTTGATAGCAATAACCTGTGAAGATTTTGTATATTTAAGACATCGTCCATGCATGACAGAACATCTCTTAGTTGTTAGTTGTCTTGTTCGTCCGAGCAAAAGAAGCATCAACGTCCAGGATGTGATTGAAGCTCAGACTGCAGTTCTAACTACTGAAAGCACAAAAAGCCCCCTTGTATGTTCGGCATTTGACGATCATGTTTTTCCTAAACGAGACCTGTCTTAACGGTAGTGATCGCTGTAATCCTATATACCTGTGTTTGTAATAATCTGAGCAGTTTTTATACTAACTTCTACAAAATATGTGACATATCTTTTGCATTAACTAGAAAACCAAATGCATAAAAAACTAATTGGTGATGAAAACATAACAGCAATGCAAAGACGGTAATTAATAGTGTAAATGTTGTAAAGCATAATTACTGCTGTAGCCTCGTAGGGGTTGGATGAGCTGCAATACAAATGTTAATGTTTGTTTCTGGTTGTGTCTTTTACACTGTTTTATCTGTAACCGTGTCAACCAGGTCTCTGATCTGTCTTAAACATTTTCGCACAGACTTGTTTTAAATACTTTATAGGTTTACATTATTTATGACCAGCTGGTGTAGAGTGCAGTAAATTGGATGTGGTTAAACAAGTGCCTGGTGTGATAATCTGACATGTGGCCGGCGTCCACCATCTTATTAGTTTTAACAGTTAATATCAGTGACGACCCCAAGCTGCATTTATTACCCCGACAAAGACTCCGGGAGCAGTAAATATATCTATTTTTTACAGGTTAGTGCTAAACTGCATGTAAAAAATGTGAATGATACTTAAATCTAAAAAGATTTTTAAGCAAAAAAAAACTATTTTTGGTGGCCGATATTAAAATTGGTTCTGGCTGAGACGGTTTGACAAGGAATTAAGTTCAAAAGAGAAAAAGGTTACTATGTAGCTGCATTACACTGGAAAATGAGACCTATTTAATGAAGCTTTATTGCATTGTGTTGAAGAAAACACGTTTTCCTTGCATTTTCGAACTGATGTAACGATTTTAAAGAGTCTTTGTGATTGGTTGTGTAAATACTCAAGTTTGAACATTTGTAACTGCTGTTTCTCTTTTCTGTATATTGGAGGCTATTTTCTTTGGGTTTGGCAATAAAGTCATGTTCCTCTATTTTGTGTTTACTTGTCATTTCATGTGAATACAAACTTTTAAAAATAGTTTATTAATGGTTTAAAATCCTGTATACTGGAATTTAAATGTTTCTAAAGTCTTAAATGCACTTCAAGTTCTCTAAAGTTTTGGTTTTGTGTCGTTGTCAACAGTTAATATAGTTGACTCTATATTGACATTATGCTCATTTAAAAACCTTATTGGAGAAGAAATGCACACAGAAGTCGGCTACTAGTCAATGCATTGTATCTGGTTTAAGCAATGGTTGCATTTTTGGTTTTGGTATACACGTCTGTATAACGTAATGGACATTGAAACCCTCTTTTGCACTTTGAGAAATGGCTTGTATGTAAAAACTACATCCGTATTTGACATTACAATCACAACTTTCACTGTAATTTCTTGGGATTTTATGTGATCGGCCACAAAGAAAAGTGTATTTTAAAACGGAAGAAATAGAATTTGAAATCTGAAGGATGGCATACATTTATACTCGACACCATTTATTCTGATACTCCAAAATGAACTCCTACGCCACTGATTGCTTTTAGCAAACATGCAGAAATCAAGTGTCACTTTAGCAACTGGAAATTTCTGCAGGTAGCCAAATTTAACACAACACCTGCAGGATGTGGTTATGCTGCCTCAGACTGAAGTTGCTGCTGTGACTTCTTCCTGCGATAAATGATATTGATATGAGTGTAGCACAATGCAAGGAACTCTGAATAAGTGTGTCTGAATAATGTATTTCAAAGTGTCTTATTAAATCCTGATGAGGTTGAGACATGCAACACTGGAAATGCTTAAATCTCATTAATCTCTGATCCTGACTGAACATCTGCAAAAAACCGTTTTTTTTGGTTGTTTTTTTTGCCTCAGTCCAAATAAAGCTAAAATAATTAGATTTGAGTGGGGAAATTTAAGAATGACATTTAATAGTTTTGGAGCAAAACACAGCCATCTGATTCTACTGGACAGGGGGAATTAAAGCTACACCTTCAGCAAGCATCTATTATTTAAGAACATTTATGCAAATTACACCACAGAAACTCATATGATGTGTACACTGAATTAATTTCAGTGTACACATCATGTTCATTCAGCATTTCAACTCATTCTGTCCTCAGGTTCTATACAAGAAGTTCCCATCTGCATCAAAGAAATCGCTCCCCACCTGCACCGCAGGCGCAGGTTTATCCATGTCCAGAATCTCCTCAAGTTCCTCCTCTGTCAGAACCTGCCCGTCCCAGATCTGCTCCCACTCCTCATCCTCCTCTGTTTCCTCTGTACCAAAACCATCCCCGCCTACCGTTGACTCCATCACTCTAGCCTCTTTGTAAGTCCCAGCTGGCAGCTTTGGAGGCTGAACAGGAACAATAGATGCTGAACCTTTACTTTGAATCACCTGAGCAGTCGCAGAAATCAGAGCACCTTTTGCCTGCCCAGGTATGAGTGTGGCTGGTGTTTGACTTTGGGGAAGCTTCAGTTTGTTCTCCTGCCTCCTGCTATCAGACGGCAACGCCTGCTGGCTGAGTCTAACCATCACTTTAGCATCCTGTTTGACTTTTCTGTGGGAAGAGGGGGTAAACTTGCTCTTCAGGACCCTGAGGATGACGTCTTGGGGGACAGAGAAGCCCTCAGCGAGGCGCTCTATCGTCCACTCCTCTGGCTGCTCTTGCTTCAAATATCTGAAATAAGTGTGTGAAACGTGTCAGCAATCCCTAGGAGTCGTATTTACTTTTGCTCCTACTGAACACAAGTTATTTAGAGTCAAAAACTAACATTACTTTTTGTATAGGAGTAGAATCAACATTCACCATACACAGGTTTTTGTCTAATAATAAAAAATCACCACAATTTTTGCCTCTAGTTTTAGGCTTTTGGTGGAAAAAAAAATGTAGCACACACAAAGAGACCGTCACCTTATTTGTTCAATAGCATCCCACGTTAGTTTCCTCTGGGGGGCTCCTGGTGGAGTCATTTTCCTTCTTATCATATTAAACTTCACTGATCGCTGTCTCTTTTTCTCCTTGCTGAAAAGAAACATGAGATAAGCTGCATACAGTGATCACCCAGCCGTATGTTTGCATTTAGAATATGTTTTGTAGTTGTAATAACGTAGAATGGTTCTTACTCCAGCACAGCCTGGAGTTTATCCTCCAGCCCCTCCAGCTCAGGCTCTACATCATCGTTGAATCTGGACATTTGTGATCTGGTTCTGTCTCCGCTCACATGGTTCTGTCCCACCCAGGTTTTGCTGTTGCCTCTGCTGAAGAATCTGACGCCGTTTAAACAAGCGGGTGAAGCCAAAGAGGGAGCAGCAAACCTAAAGAGGAGGCAACAGACCTGAAGAGGTCGGGCCATGCTCATAGACGGACGGGCTTCATTACAGTGCAATACTAGCAAAAAATATTAGATTATGACAGTCGGCAAAAACTAAGACGGAATGAACGAAGAATATTTCTGTATTAATACAAAGCGTGCGTTTATCTTATCTTAGAATAAACACGAGATCTTAACTAAAGCTCTATGTCTGGTTCTGAGTTCACATGCGCTCTTCACAGTGTAAGTACTTCCGCAAACACAACTCGGGGCTGTTAACTTATGCAGTGCTGCCACCTAGCGGGACGGAGGACAGTTGGTGTAGCGCCAACAAAAACCCGACAGAAATTAATTTTAGTAAGGTCCAAATGTCCCAAATTTTAATGAGCTTACAATTAAATAGATGATACATGATGACACTTAATTAAATACATATAAATATGCTTATATTTGCCTAAATATTAAACAACTCGTTGAATAAATTCTGGAATAGATGTAAATCACTGCAAAATAATGTATTTAAAGTTAAAATAGCTAAAAATCACTTGAAAATTGTTTAAATACTTATTCTAATCTTCACCATTACCTAATGTAAACTGTTGGTGTGATTCTGTAAGTAGATCATGACCAGAGCTTGGTACTAGTTCAATTGATCTGTGTTGTTTATAATTTATACATTAGTGAAAGAACTATAATAATAATAATATTAATAATAATAATAATAATAATAATAGATTTGAGAGATTTGTATTTTTAATTATTTGATAATTTACCTTTCATTTTCATTTTTCACCACATTTCAACATGTATCAGATACATTAATTATTTAATGTATTATGTAGAATTGACAGCAAATTAACAAACAGTGATCACCACTGTTCCAAAATACATTGAGTAAATATTGAGTGTATTTTGGAAATAATATCTATACCAGGTATCACTATGTCACTACTACAAAATAATAATGCATATTGGTTGCAGCATCGTTTCAATTTAATGGCACCTAATGATTGCCAAATGTAGCACCATCCAGTGGTAGGTATGGGTACCGCACCTAAATACGTCCCCTGTAGTCATGTGTCACGCAGCTGCGCACCTCCTCCCAGCTGCCGTTGTTTCATTTGCGCCATTTTGTCCGCTCACTTTGTTGATTGGGTTTTAGCGAGCTGTACTGGAGCCAATCAGAGGGAAACCGGACAGTGAAGATACGGTAAGGGAGCCACGATTGAAGGCATTGGTAGTTGTCAGCACGGATTGGTTTGTCATGGACCAACCAAATTACTAACCCTGCTTAATGCAAGAAAAAAATTAAATTTGAGAGTAATTTTGACCGCTGTGTCCGAGGACTTGTTTAGCCACAAAGACCTTCGTCTTCTCGTTCGGTGTTAGGCTACTGGGGGGAAAAACATGAGCTCCCTGCTGCACTAATGTTAGCCTTTGTGCTAAAATGAGTGTTAAACAAAGCGGCGTTTGCTAATGAAGCCGTAAAGTCATCAGCGGATGAGTATGCCAGCTAATGTGTGGTTACAGTTTGAAACAAGAAGCAAAACGCCCGATTTTCCCCTTGAAGATAGCGAGCATCCATTTTGTGCTTTCTAGAATTTACCATCATGCTCACAGCTAGCTCTCAAAGCCTTGTTAGCCCATATTATTACAACAGTGAAAAAAACACGGATAGATGTTGCCTTGCTTGTTCTCCTATGTTGTTCCAGATATAAAAAATATGTTTTAAGATACATTGTTGAATTTATTTAAGATAAGTAGGCGTTGAGTGTTTCAAATTAAAGCAACCAAACACGGCAAAAATTAGAAAAATAAATAAAGAACGACGTGTTTTACGAGATAATAATCAGCAAAGACAGTCATGTTTGTTTGGCACAATATCTGTTTGCAATATATATATATTTTAAATATGTATTAATAACTGTAACTGTGCATGGCTTTGTCTCAGGAGGATTGATCATATAAAGCATGGAGCAGTACACCACTGCCACCACTACAACAGGGGAGCAGATTGTTGTGCAGACTGCTAATGGACAGATCCAGCAGCAGGTGAGACCACACTGAGCAGTTTATTTAACATTGCTTTATTTTTTTTTATCACGTTTTATTTTCTAAAGCAGCCAGATAAAAGGAGCCCTCAAGGAAGACACATTTATTTTTCTGATATTTCTCAACAAAGCCCAAGGTTACTTCAACCAATGCCACGTTTTAATGTTTTCGCTGTTGTTATCTGGCTGGAAATAATGAAAGCACATAACAAAGTGCAGGAAAACGTCCAATTTTTCAAAGGTTATCTGATTGAGTTAGTTGATTTATGATGGTCTAAATTTGTTTTTTAGGTCTTTTTTTTTTAAACTGTTCTTTCTTGTTTTCCCTGCATCAGCCATTTTGTTTTTTATTATTCACCAATGTCAACCTTTCAAAAAAGCTTACCTGAATATAATAATTTCAAATCAATACAAAATATATAATTTTCAGCATATGCCTAAAATATATCTTTTAATATTTTACTTTGTAAAAATACACTTCTGTAAGGTTTTTACAATATCAGGAATTATTTTTGATCCTGTTGCTCAAAATGGTGATGACTTAACTTAATTAATTAATTAACATTTTCTGACTCTTTTCTGCTTTTATCATCTCTCAATGTTGTCACCACTCTCTAAACAAGCTGTAGTATTAGACTGGAATCTATCCAATACATGGATTATTTTATTACACACAGTAATACTGCAGTTACTACTGCAATTTGACATGTTATGCAGTTCTAATTACAGTATTTAATGCCACGTTTACACATATTCATGGTTCTTTCAGTAATAGTTGTCCGTTATCTTGATACAACGATCAAATTGTTCTGATCTGGATTCAGGGTTAGTTTGATTCGTCTGTTAATTCGTCGTTGCATTTTATTTTTATTCCTATGTGTCACTGGTTTGTTTCTTGTCACTTCCATTTTGGACCACTACATTGAACCGATGCCTATTGGTTGTTGAATATTTCTGGATATTTTATATTATACAATCACTAGAACCACTGACTATTTCTGTTTTGGTTGGAAAATGACAACATGACAAATTACAACCAATGGTCCAAGCAGGAGTGACACCCTGCTTTATAAACGACCCGTCGGTCACAGAACCACATTTCCTTACCGGGTTCAACCATTGGTTGTCATAGTGAGAACAAAATGTTCCCAAAGCCTTGTGAAGTGATGTAAGGTCAATTTGAAATGTTACATGGAAGGCTGTTCCTCGTTGTAAAACTGACCAAAACTTTGTCAATGTTTTCATTTATATTTAGTTGATTATTACAAAGTACATTTTTTGAATATCTAAGGCTTGTTTACAAAAGCCATCTTTTATAAATGCTGTAATGTGGAACTTAGTTGTTTTATCCCATTAACTTAATCTTAACAGATTTGTTTTTGATCACTTTAACTGTTTTTGATGACTAGCTTTTTAAAACAATGTTGATAGATTTGTTTTTTATAGACTTTTACCTTTATCAAGTGACCTAATCCACTTGTGTCCTCAATCAATCAATCAAATTTTATTTGTATAGCACAATTTCAGCAGCAAGACATTTCAAAGTGCTTTACATAAAAACAGTTAGAAAGACAAAAAGAATTTTGAAGTGACCAGTTTGATTCTGATATGAGTCGCTGCTGGTACCTGATTTCTACAGGATCCTCTCAGAGCTGGTGGATACAATGTGGATGATTTTTTTGAAAACATTGTACCAAAAACTATCCGGTCTGCGGAAAAATACTCAGGTGGCTTGAGAGCTTTTTCTCAAACCAATAATTAAAATATAAAGCCTCTAGACTCAAGGTAATGCAGACAAAACGTCTCGTCGTCCTTGATTGTGCATTAATTATTTCCATCCAGAAGACAAAGATGACTGAAGTATCAATCGGCCAAGGTATGAGTAACTTTGGACTTTACCATACTTGTCTGAGAGTGTAACGTCCTGCCTTGCCTGCAGACACAAGGCACAGTGACGGCTGTGCAGCTGCAAGCAGAGGCGCCGGGCCAGCAGGTGCAGACACTCCAGGTAGTGGTGTCACAGCCGCCCTGTCACTGCAGTAACGCTTCAATAAGTGACCAGTCTGCATGCCGTATCCAGGACTGTTCTCATGGCCTGTCTGTGGCGTTTTGAACCATCGTCTTTCTTGTCCCGCCTCAAGCATTTTCTGCAACTACCTGTTCTGCATGTTCCTCAGCACATTGTGTTGTGTTTGCCAGCCTGCAGCGTGTGCGGCTTTCCTCCAATGGCTGTGAAAGGGGGGAAAAAAGTTGTGTTTTCTCTGCTTTAAAAAAAAAACAAGTTCAAAGTGTTCTTGTTTTTTTTAGATGTACTGTTGGAAGCACGAGTAATGTGAACTTTATGGAGTTCAGCATTGAAAAGGATGCATCCACTGTCACTGTTGCCAGCTGCGTCTCATTCACAGCTGTAATGATGATGTCGTCTCTGTAATGTTTCTTCTTTTTTTTTTTGCATTATAACAACTGATGAATTCTCTCAGGTTGTTTCCTTTGAGACTTAATTTCTTCCACAAGATGCATTTTATACAAGTTAAGAGTTTGTAAGTTCATCCTCATCAGTCGCACACATCTTCTCTTGCACTTTGTACATTGAGGAGACAAAACTTCACAGTGATACATTTCCAGTTTTCTCCAAAGTTTGGCGTAGCTGAGCTGTATTTTACTTGCATGCAGCCCTTCATGTCCCACGTGGGCGCTGACGGGTCACACCGCGTCGGGGCCGCTTTAACCGTTTTGTATTCCTCTCTGCAGGTGCAGGGGCAGCCCCTAATGGTACAGGTGAGCGGTGGACAGCTCATCACATCGTCAGGCCAACCCATCATGGTGCAAGCCATGTCGGGAAGTCAAGGGCAGACCATAATGCAGGTTCCTGTGTCCGGAGCTCAAGGTCTGCAGCAGGTAAAAGACGAGTGTCCGTGAAGATCCGTGATTAGATTTAACAGTCGTAGACTGTAATGTCACATGCTGCCCACGTTTATAGCAATCAGAACATTTTTGTCTCGGTTTTATTATGGTGTTGATGCTCAATGAAGATGCATTTCATTGTCTCCTTAGATCCAGCTGGTGCAGCCTGGTCAGATACAGCTGCAAGGTGGTCAGACTCTGCAGCTCCAGGGCCAGCAGGGTCAGCCCCAACAAATCATCATCCAGCAGCCCCAGACGGCCATCACTGCTGGACAGAACCAGGTCATTCATTTTGACAGTCTTCAGCATCATTGGCCTTCTGTTGTACCACAGAAGCTAGCAGCCTCTGCTTTCTGGTTTTGCTCCTGCAGAAACGGAAAGTGACGACGACAGCTGGATTTCTGATTATAAGCCCTTTTTAATCCAGCTGTTAACATTTCAAACTTTTCACTCACTCTGGCGTCTCAGTAAATGGACTTTACTCTACAGAAACATCATGACAGAACATTTTAGCTGTTCTGGTCATGTAAACCGTTAAAATCTTTACGTATCACTGGTAACCTTTCCTGGAGCATTGACAAATATGACTTGTCCTTTAAAAACACAGTTCAGTTACTAAACTGCTAGATAATTCCCTCCAATGTGTAAAAATGAGAACAGGGAGTCTATATTTTCTAATATCTCTTCTTTATGCTGTAAATCAGAGCCAGCAGATCAGCGTACAGGGTCAACAGGTGGCACAGACAGCTGACGGGCAGACCATCGTCTACCAGCCCGTCAATGCAGATGGCTCTGTTCTACAGCAGGGTACATTTATTTCTTCTCTTTGTTGTTGTTGTTGTGTGTAAACTTCATAAGCATATTTATTTATTTCTAGCTGCGAGTCTGAACAATGTCCGTGCTGATTATTTCTCTCCAGGAATGATCACAATCCCCGCTGCCAGCTTGGCAGGTGCCCAGATAGTGCAAGCAACAGGGGGCGCCAACACCAACACTACCAACAGCGGCCAAGGCACTGTGACCGTCACCCTGCCCGTCTCCGGCAACATGGTCAATGCAGGTGGAATGGTCATGGTAAGACCCTGTGCAGAGGTACTCAGCATCTTTATATTTTTTTTTCTGTCTTTTTACATCTAGACTGACACATGGGTGCAGAGTTTGGGGAAAACAAGAAGCAACAGTATCATATTTCTGGTTTTGTCGCAGAGGTTGTTGGGATCATTTAAGTGTTGTCTGAATATGTTAAGTTATGCTCTCATGAGTCATCACACCAGATATGTGTGTCATCTAGCATTTCCATAATTAATGTTCATAAGAATAATAGGTTTTAATCAATTTTAATTTGACATGGTCCACCTTTTGGGGCTTTTGTTGATTTGCAAAATTATTTGACTGACTCTGTGTGAAACCAGCAATGAGTCGTCCTTCTGTTAAAACTAAGTGCTTAAACTGAGAATGTCCGTTTAGTTGCAAAAGGTGTGATGGATGTGAAGTGTTGTATGGTAACGTGCCGTGACTGATTTATACATCTGCATACTTTTAAGTATTAAACATGGTAAATGTCTCTGAGTACTTTGTTCATGTTTCGTTTCCTGTCTTTATTAGATGGTGCCGGGTGGAGGCGGTGTTCCCACCATGCAGCGTATCCCCCTCCCGGGAGCCGAAATGTTGGAGGAAGAGCCTTTGTATGTCAACGCCAAACAATACCATCGTATTCTGAAGCGAAGGCAAGCCCGGGCCAAACTGGAGGCCGAGGGAAAGATCCCCAAGGAGAGGAGGGTATGCAGTGCTTGTTTCCCTTAGAGAAAAACCACAATAAACTGCCTTTACTGATGGTCGTCAGTAAGGCTCTTGAATAAGCTGTCTTTCTAGTAACTTGTACTTGTGTGAAAATGGCTCAGATATTAAACCTGCAGTGGAAAAGCGTGGAACTGTTTTTGAATGGGACTAATTTATTTTGGCAACTGTTTCCATCTTGGTTTGTTTTTCACATCCCCAACCGGGACGGTTGGAAGTTGTTGCAGTATGACAAAACGAGTAAAAATACCACAGTTTCACAGTGTAGTAGTAATGTTTAGGTAGTGTTATGTCTGTCTAAGTGCATCAGAGGGAAAGTGTAATGTTGCCATAGGACTGTGTGTGTACTTGTTCCTATTGTCTGTTTAGGATCTTTTATGGTATAATCACTTGTCTTCTGAAGTCCATCGGTCCATATAGGGACCTGATCTTAATACATTGGACCTGTATTTATAGACATAGGAGTCAGAGGTATAGAGCCAATTAACTTGAGGCAATGCCATTTATTCTTAATAGAAATATAAACTTTGCAGCATGTGTGGGATTTTCTCTTTTTCCTTCAAAACAAATAAACACCAACTATAAAACTTTATTATGAACATGGTGAGAATCTTGCTGTTTTTACATCGTGGAACAAAGTAAAGAAAACTTCTGGTGCTGGGGTATGACCCTCTATTATCTAGTAGTAATACATAAGGGAATAAATCAATGAAATTAAAATTTTTCATACATTTTAAAAATTAATTTCTTGTCTCCTGCAGAAATATCTACACGAGTCTCGTCACCGTCATGCTATGCAGCGTAAGCGTGGAGATGGAGGGCGGTTCTTTTCCCCTAAAGAAAAGGAGGAGGCGGCTTTAGGCCTATCGCAAGTAAGAAGTTATGATGGGGGGAAAAAGACAAGCCCCAAAGTTGGAACTTGTCTGTCATATTTTTTTAAGCTTTCATAATTGATAAGTAATTTCATATTTGAGATGCAAGCATGTTCTGAGGCATGTGTGAAAACTCTGGGAAATCATGGAATTGTATTTTGTACCTTTCCAAGTCTGGATAAGGATGGAGAGACAAAAACTGAGCATGAAAAAATGCAATTATTACAAATTATTTCTAATTTTATCATTTAAAAGATAAGGTTCAGAATTTGTACTGAGAGCTTCTTATGTTGACCTTTAGTCACATTCCAACTGATTGTCTGTTTTAAGATGGAAACAGAATCCGTGATTAAGCCGTGCTTTCCAAAACAACTGTAAAAGGGTCATTTCATTGTCATTTTTATTGATCTTTTTTTTTGGCTTCCCTGTGAAGTACAAGGTTTAAAAGTAAACCTGATGATTTTAAAGATTTTGGAATTGTGTCTTGTTTAGTGAAGCGCTAACATTTGGGTGAATTTTACAGATAAAACAAGACAAATCTAACGTTGTTATTTACTGTATTTAATGCATGTGTTCTGGTTTTGTTGACGTTTTAGATTTTAAAATAGTGCTTATCTAATTACAAGGGGAAGTGGTGCTTTACCACATTGCCAAATCCAACATCAGCATAGGTTTGCAGGCGAGTTCTTCCTCAAATGCACAGTTCCAAAAAAGACAATGTAAAGTTGTCTAGACCTACAACTGATTATCTACATATTTAAATTATCTTTGTACTTGTATGACATTTTCTTGAATATGTTCATCTAAACATCGGTACCACACACATACTTACAAACAAACAAAAAGAATTTGTCAGCAAAAGTATGAAATGAAGACATTTAAAGTTAGCAGGAAGCCTTGTTAAAACTTCTCGTAATAAATAGTTGCTCTTTTCGCAGCAGGAAATCGCCCCGGCAGCAACAGATGAGACAGTGACTCAGATGATCAGAGTGTCATAGCGTTTTCCCTGACATCATGACCTGCCTATGACTCTTCAACCCAGCTGACCATCCGACACACTCTTTCGTAGTCCTCAACAACATCCAGCAGTGCTTTCACTGTGGCGTTTTCTTTTCTCTCAACTTTTTTGACTGGTCTTCCAGGGAGCTGGCTGTACCGCAGCTTAGCCAGGAGACCTCTCTGGTCTTCTTCATTAAAATGGAGGATGTTATCATGTTGGCTGAGCCCAGTTTTGTTTTGCTTTTCTATTTTAAGATTCTTTTTTTTTTTTGTCAACTCCTCACACAGAGGGGAGGAAAAAAAAGACGGTCACAAAGCCATACACTCAGACTCTGGTCTGTTGACAATTTGTTGATCTGTCTCCAGTTGACACGTTTTTTTGTTTTTTTCTTTAATGGTACAATTTTTTTTGTTATGTTTTGTTTTCTGACGCATTTGTTACTTTATGTTACCCTGCTGTTTTGTATCATTGATTCCTCCTTTACATAAAAATGTAATTATTTAAATCCATGTACTTTTTGGACTTGCCTGATGGCTGCATAGTACATGGTGCTCCAGAGATGTGATAGTAATGTGAAGAAATTGTAAAGAAGGACTTTTGTTCTGTGGATGCATTTTATACAATTTATAGTTGAACTTTGTGTTTTGCTGGGGGAAAAAAGAGCAATTCTTTGTAATACACACTTCATTCATGTATAGTTGAAATCTGTAAGTCCACCTAGGTGTTTTTTTTTCTTTGTAGATAGAGATTTTTATCCATCAGCATCTATCAATGTTAATATTGTTTTTATAAATTGTGAAAAGGACATTGTCTTCATAAAAACTTGTCAATTAAAATTTTATTAAGAAATGAGATGCTTTGTTTCATTACTTAAGAGCTAATTAGGAAAGCCCATGGAGTCTTAACTGGGGAAAACATTTTTTTCCTTTTTTGTTTTAGTTGAACCAAATACAGTGCCTTGTAAAAGTATTCAAAATCCCAAACCCTTGTAAAATTACGACCACAAATTTTAATGTGTTTTATTGGGATATTGTGTGATGGTGCACAATGGCATGTACATATAAAGTAGAATCAAATAGACATACTTTCAGGGTTTTTTTAAGGTGAACGCATTGCCTGCAATTTATAATCAAGGTTTAAATCTGCTTCAGATATTTAACTTGTGAACCTGTACATCAGTCTCTAGCTTTTGCCATCTCTTATAATTTTTCTTCGGTTTGTGTTGTATTTAGCTCCATTTATATTCCATCTCTTGTGACCTGCTTCCCTGTCCAGCATACACACAGCATAATGCTGCCACTACTGTGCCCTGGGATTTGGGGTGATAATTGGAAGTGGTAATTAGTTGCACTGGATTTTATAAATGATCAACAAAAAAAGGGTACTTAAATATTTCAGAAATGTTATTAAGAAAAATAAAGGAAAGTCGTGTACTTTTTTTTCCACTTTACAAATATATTCAATTTTTTGACAGTCAATTCATGTCAAGAATATACACTGAGGTCCAAAGTCTTCACTTGCTAAACAGCAGTAACTTTCAAATAAATGTGAGATGGAAAATAATGTTATGATTTATAATAGGAGTTTATTTGCACCTAGTTGTATAATGTATTTACATTGTTCCCTTCTTTCCAAGAAGGGAAGCCACATTCTTTAATTGTTGAGGCCCACAGCCTTTTGGCCTCAATATATTTTTTTTTGTAGAGGTACAGTTGGTTCTGCAGAAAGTTTTTCAAAGAGATGTACGATGGAGGGAAACTTATAGATCTGGAGTGACACACTATGAGCCAGGTTTTCTTTAGTTTGATTAGGATGTTGTCATATAGGGTGGAGGGAGACCCCTACCTTAATTTGGAGCTTCGCCTAAGGACTTACGGCACAAAACAACGCTCTTTAAGGTTTTATAAAAATATTTTTTATTAAAAATGTCAATCTTCAATATCTAAGCAAATCAAAATAAAAATTTAACGTGTTACTCCTAGATTGCCTATTTTTATTTTAAAGACACCATTGCCCTTTAAGGACACCATTACCCTTTTACATTTTTTTTTACTTTTTGGTTTTCATTCATTGTATACAAACTGATACATAACAGTACATAGTATCTCGAGTATTTTCTATGTACACGAGCATTCTCTCTCCGACGACCCTGTCCAATTCATTATATTAATGTTTAAAACAGGCTGAAATTATTTAAAAATGTGTGTGTGTGTGTGTGTGTGAGGCGGCGGGGTTCTCAATCTATCCCTGTTCAGGACCCTTTAAGCTTAATAAGCGCAGCAAATCAGAAGCGGTGGATTATCTAAATGGATCTCAGAGTCAACCAATCATAGCAAAGAAGGCGGGACTTGTTCTCAGCCTCCTTGGCAACGGTCAAACAGGCTTTACGGACTAAGGTTTACTGCATGCAAACTGACGACGAGTTATGCAAGTAGGAAGTAAATACTATGAAAACTCTTAACGAACACAATTTCCCGTCTTTCTGTTCTGAATCCTGTCCTCCGGTTGGAGCGCTGTGTTTACGGTCACCGCCTGAACACAGCCTCCTTCCTCAGGTGACAGGCTGAGCCTGCCGCCCCCTCCCATCAGAGATGCTTCTGTCTGAGGTTGACAGCACAACGCAGGACCAGCAACTGCCTCCGCAGCGCCTCTAGGGAATTAAAGGAGCCAGAAAACTTGACCTAAGCGCCTACTTCTTACTTATATAGATTACAGGATCTGTTCGGTCATTTTAAAACCACACACCAAAGAGCCAAGAAGGCGACGGACGGAGCTAACGTTAGTTTAAACTCCACAGAAAACCGGCTTCTCTTTTTTTTTGCCCCCCCCCCCACCACCACCAGCTCATCTTCTCCTTCTTTTAGTATCACTTAGATGCGATGACAGACTCGGCAGTGGATAGCAACACGGAGGTCAAGCAGGCGACCAAATATGTCAAAGAGACCGAAAACGTCGCGGAAAAATACTCCGCATTGACCGTCAGCAAGAACAGCAGCGATGTGAACATGAACGTTGGAGAGATGCCCTCCGCGGCGTTCACCGCAGTCCCGACTCTGAAGTCGGTGAAGAAGGTAAGAAACGTGATGCCCGCCATCACTTGCTGCCATTGGGCAAAGAACAGCCGGTCACATGTGAGGAGGACTGTGCTGCAGTCAAAGTAGGCTGCTGCCGGACAGTATGGGGGGAAGAAACCGTAAAGACACATTCTTTAATATTTGGTACGGTTAGTATTAAAAAAGCAGGGTAGTCGGAATTCAGTCGGGTTAGTGGTTTCAGTGGGACATATATATTTGTTCCCATTTCACCTAGTATGACAGAAGTCTTTGTAGAAGAATTACAACTTCTATTGTAATACTGATGTGACATGTCATTTTAAACGGTATTACCGTCAAGCGTTAGGTATTCTTATACTGTTTCTATGCAGTGTAAATGTAAATATTCTTTGTTTAGGAAACCAAAGCTTAAAGCTTACATGTAAGGCCTTAGTAAGCTCCATGTGGGGGGAGCTCCCACACTAAGTATGTGGTAGTTGATGGCATAGAGGATTTTCTGTGAGAAAAATATTCAACCCCACATAACCTGTGGTTATGTAGCTTTTCTTAGAGGTGCAGAAAGGTGGATGTTAAAATTGTAAAAAGATAAGTATCAATCAATCAGAATCAGCCAACTTTCCCTTGAACGGCTCTGCTCAGTGACTGGCAGGTCAGATATTATTAAAGATAATAAAGTCTGTTTATTATGTGATTCAAGAATTCCAGCCGCCTCTATTTTCACTCTGACCAAGAGCATGCACTTTGATGCATTTCTTTGAATTCAATAAAAAACAAATAGAGGTTAGGAACACGAGCTTATCACAGGGTATTCTTGTTGCATGCTTTTTAAAATTTTCAACTGGATTAAAAGCTACTTCTTCTACAAACCACTTTTAAAAATAAGGTTTGAGTCCTTCAAACAATCTGAGTTGTTTCAAAATTAAAATATATTAGAATACATACTTGAAAGGAAACTGATTTTGAATTTTCTTTATGTTCCTATGCAGTATCGATAAAATATATACATTGAGTCTTTAGAAAACACTAAAGAGCAAAAAGATTATTTTTAAATCCTTGATTTCAGTCCTTGCTAAAGTGAAAAAATGCATGGTTTATTAAACATTGATAAAATCCTGGAAAGCCCTTTTTTCCATTTTCTCTTCATTAAATGTATCCAAAGTAAGGTACCCCATGACTTCTGTTCAATGATGTACTTTGATGCATTTTTTATGTTTAATTTGAAATATATTTCTGTGCTTTGATGCATCAGTGAAGATAATCTTATTTCTTTATTTTTAGCTCAAAATAACCCCTTCTACAAAATAATCTAACATATTATTCCTTTGATGTCTGACAACTCTTAGAAATCAAATGTCAAATTTAAGTTAAATTGAGACTTGGCAAAGAAAACTGGATATCAAGTTGGCCAGGGAAAAGTGGAATCCAGCTCTATTAACCAGTCCAACCAATCTAACTGTTGAACTCTGTCACTGTTGACCCGGTCAGCGGTGGCTTAGCTCAGGCTTCTCATGTGGGTGGGCATCGTCAGTTTTTGGAGCAGCTTGATAAGATTGTATTTACTGCACACTGTGCACCTGAGGGAAAAGACTTTGAATGTCTTGGCTGCTTTACAACTTCACAAAACAAAAAAGACTTTCTCTAGTCGGATGTTCATATTACACATCCACTGCTGGTTCCCAGCACTGGATAAATCTGAGTGTTTATCCACTGCTGGTTGCAGGTCGAGGACCATGTTTCTGAGAACCGGCTCACATTTGGAGAAGATGTTTGTTTTTCTTGCCTCCAGAAATAGCCATTCTTTTTGTATTTTGTTCCCTGAATCTATAACATCCGGAAATAAATATGCAACACTTGGTAAAATGGTTTTACAGCAGTTGTTAGAAGGCTGAGATTCTCACAGCAGGATAACCTTTCACTCTGTCGTTTTATGCATCAAAGTACAGTTGTATTCTTGTGGAAAATAGGAAACTTTAGATTAACGATGTCTATGTTCTTTACATTTTCATCTTAAATGCAGTTTTTTAATTTTGTTGCACAGCCTGAAACTGAGTATACTTTAAGTTTTAAAAATCCATTGTAAAACAAATGCTTAGTTGCATGATTTTCATCTAATTGTATATGTATTAGATAGGTAAATTTTCACAAAACAGTGACTGTTTTTTGTTTGTTCTTTATATTTTTGCCGTCCTTAATACATCTACGTCCTTGTTTTATTTCTTGCGACTCAACAATATCAGGGGTTAAGCACAACCCACATATGGAGGCCTCAGTCCTCGACGCGGCTGTCGCAGGTTCGATTCCTGGCCTGGGACCCGTGCCGCATGTCTTCCCCCTTCTCGTTACCAACCTTCCTGTCAACTAACTATCAAATAAAAGCTACTAGAGCCAATAAAACAAAAAAAACATCTTCCAAATGGGATGTAAATTACATGAAAGTTCTTTATTAGTTTTAATGTACCAACATCCAAATACAGAGCTAACCCTAGCCTTCAAATGTTAGATTACATATTATTTGCATAAAAAGTCATACATTTGAATCCACACTGGTGACGATTCGTTATTCTATATATATAAAAAAATATGTCTCGTTGCAGATTTCCCCTCACAATCTGCTTTGCTTTTGCAACAAACACAGGGAAACTTTAAATGAGTCCAAGTTACTATGTTGAAACACATAAATGTGTAAGAACGATATGTAATTTCTGCAGATTAAAAGAAGATTGTTTCCACATATTTCCAATGTCATGGAAACATAGATATTATACTCACTTTATTTTTGCTAAATAATCAACTTGAATGTTAAATCTTTGTCTTTGTCCTACACCTACTGTGTGTCTGTGTTTGCGATTTAGCTGTTGTAAAGACAGCCAAGTTGTACACTCACAATATGAACCAAATTACATAAAAAAATACAAAAAGATAGCCATATCTGCGTTCCCAGCAGCGGGGCTCAGATACTTTAAAATATTAGTTTAGACCTCCTTCCTGTCTGACTGTGAGCTGCCTCCGGGGGGCCTGTTTCCAAACATATTGAATTATAGGAATGTGCATCAGCTTTATGAAAACAACGCTTTGTTATGAATAAAACTGAGCGTCCAGTGTTGGACTCAGACACCTGTTTGCAAAATTAATAGAAACGACTTCTGCAAATCATTGTAAGAAGAACAAACTTTGTTACTGTTTTGGTTCACTCCGCATTGACTTTGACCGTCCGAAAAATGTGTGGTGAATAAATACGATCAATTCTACAAATTTGACTGAGTGAGTGCGATGGTGGGTGAGTCAAAGAACAGCAAACCTCTGCCTCCTCCTTTTTTTTTTTTTCAATACAAAACTGTTATGCAATACGCCCCCCCCCTGTAACGGGACTTACTCGCATCGAATTTGTTCCTGCATCATCATTTTGTATCTGATCCCTGTGGAGGTGTGGACTGCTGCGTGCTCACTTTGAAATTTGGTTATATCATGTTTACAGTGCCTTGCAAACTTATTCACACTATTGATCTTCTCTACATTTTGTCATGGTAAAACCACAAACCCTAAAAGGGATTTGTTAGGGTTTTAGGTGACAAAGAAGGGAGGAATTATGAAGTGCAAGGCAAAGCACATGTGGTTTTTCAAAAATATTAATAAAAATTTGTTCTGTATTTGGAAGACTTAAAAAGAGCATGTGTCAGTTTTCCTTCCACTGCTCTTTGTCTTGGTCTACCATGAACAAGCCTCACAAAATACACTGACTTTTGTGGTTAATTATGTGTCAAAGTGTGGAAAAGTTCAACTGGGTGTTTATATGATACAACAGACATTGCTATGTGAACATAAAATCCTATTATAGCAGGAATGTATTTAGAAATATTCACTTGTATATATTTCATGTGTATATTGAAGGGAATTTAAACATCACTAAATGCCTAAAAACATTTGGATTGGAAAATATTGATTAGCTTAGAAATTCAAATTCAAATATCAGCTCAGAGCCTAACCATTCTGGGAATCTAAAATGGTCAAGTAAATATAAAAATATTTTTCAACTCTAAACCTTGGTTAAGAATACATCAACTATTTTATGTTGATGGTGCATCTCTGGGGTTTGGGACTAACCTTTTTCTACAGTTTATAGCTCAACAAATAGAAGTAAACAGTTTGCTTTCTTCTCCTTTTGACTATAGTCATATTAAGTTCCTCAGCTTTTGATAGATTTGATTAATGTCCTGTATAATTGTGAGATTATCTAATGTCTCTCCCAAATAGTTCTCAGTAGTTTATGTTTTGCATTTTGAATCTTTTTCCACAGTGCAAGACGGAGAGGTCTGGGTAAGGCAGAATGGATTATGCTCTGAAATGATGAGGAATCAAAGTTAATGCTATAATGAGATAAGGTGGACAAGGGGGAGGACTGCAAAGCGAAAGTTCAACATGAAAGCTTTTGGATCTTCTAAAGATTGTCCCACATTCATTGTTTTCAGTCCAGTAAACCCTTCATGCAAGTGATTACACATTTGCCACAGGAGTGTATCACCCTCTCCTGGGGTGATATTCACACTCCATACCGAGTGTTAATATCACACAGTGGAAACTAGATGACGTGAAGATACCAAGCAAAATAAACTTAGACCCTCTGTATCAGTTCTAATTTTTTTTTTTAACTCAAGTTAGTTAAGGAAGCATTACAACTCATCCTCACAAGTCTTGCTTTTCACCGTTCCCCTTACTTCCAAGATATTTAGTTCATTTTACTACATCTTTTATCAAATTAAAACATTCATATGGAAATGTTAGATTTTCTTCGAAGTGAAGTCAGTACCCAACCTGAAGTAGGTAACTACTGTCATTTTCACTTTGATGATAAAATAACTTGAACTTAAAAACATTTCTCTGAGGTTCATTCATGCACAGTGACTCACACAGAAGGGACCGATTGTTTCTGCAACATTCTGCAACATGAAATGCGTTACGCATATTTTGGGATGTTAGGTTTAATATGGCCAACCTCTAACTTAGACTTCCTCTGATGCCCTGTTACCTAAAAAAAGAGAAAAGAATCTGGTTTAATTAAAGTATTAAAGTAAAGACCCCAAGAGAGTTATTTACCGCAAGTTAATGACTGAATATAGCATATTAACAGAACAGAGCAAAGAAATCTGGACCTCCCCTTTAAATCAATGTGGCTGTACTGCAGGTGTTTATTCTTGAAATAAGGCTGTGCGCTATCTTAATCAGGAGAACTTATAGTTTCAGCTCAAGGTCACATAGTCTCTGAGGAAGGCAGGATTAGTTCACAGTGTGTTTTTTTTTCACAACACGGTCATGCATGCATTGATTTTAAACAGCAACCTTTGCATGCCAGGAGGAGTGTGCTGACTACAGTATTATACTTCACTTGAAACTCGCCATGTGCTCTGTTTTACCTGCTGCGATGGCTGCGTTTGACTTGTTGAATGCAGCGGCTGTGAGCAGTTGGTGACGAGGATGTGTGTGGATTACAGTTAGATGGTGCCATAGAGCTGCGGTGGCGGTGTCTGGTTAAGTAGTTTTGGTTGCCTTATGTCGGGGGCCACACTGAGCCTTTGCGCCACTGACCGACTGTAACACTCTATGGCTTAAGTCTTTGACCTGGCCTGTTATCTGAGAGAGAAAGGGTATTTTTAGCTGCAGGATGGGTCTAAAGAGATGCCTAATGATGCAGCAGAAGGCTAATGGAGAACAGGTTTAATTCCTCCTGCCAATCCTAGTACATTTAGTGCTGCAAATTAGGAACTCAAGCTGAAAATACGAGCTCCAGCAAATGTGTTTTTGTACTTGTTTGCGTGGTGGTGTCGTCATAACTCTGGTTTGTTCAATGCTGTAGCTGCACTTAAAAAAAAAATCCCCATAAAATAAAAACTGAAGCCTTCAGCAGCGAGTTGTCAAGGACAATGTGGAGCAAATGGCAGGAGAGAGAAAAGAGAGAGGCTTGTTTGAAATTGACCTCTCTTTTTACGTCCTGGCCTGTTTTAGCCAAAGTTGGCCATTTAGAAATTATGGTAATAGGTGGGAACCTCCCCCTGAGCTGCCTGGGAGTGTTCTGGGATAATAGCATCAGGGACACCTGGTACCATCTCGCGCACACACACACAAGACCCAGAGAGGTAGGCTAGAAAGCTGAAGAGCACAGTAGACAGTGACCGGCAGGTATGGCCCACAAGCATGGACACGGGAGAGAACAGGTGAGTTGCTTGTAATGCTTCACAGGAAACCTATCCTTCTAGATATTGGAATTCCCAGGCAGAGATCAGTTTGGATGACTTGTGACTTGAGACGGGTTACGGTATCCTACGCAGCACTGTTTTACATTGAACTACAAAGGCTTTGTGATGTTATCTTAGGTAGCTAAACCAGTAACCATCATTTACATTACCGTACGTTGTAACCAGGACTACAGTCTTATTTAAATGTTTACCAGTCGGGAAAGAAAAATGCAAAGTGTGTGCTGAATCCACATAAAACGATCCAGAGGAAAACTCAACATACTGTTTTCCAAGCGTGTGAGAAAGGCCACAGTCTTGGTTGTGAAAACAGAGCCATGCAGAGATCTGCTCTGCTCACCCAGACTCCCAAGCTTCTTGAGTTTCTCTTCAGTTGCATGGTAGACTGCTGAAGTCGAGGTGCGATGAACATTGGGACGAGGGATCATAAGGTCAAGAAGTTAAGAGACTGAAACTACTATGTTTGGTGTTACCTCGTAGGTATTTTGTAGGAGAACGAACTCCTTCCATCCAACTGTGAGGTCACTTCCTGAAAACTGAGCCACATGATGCTTCTCCTAGCTTTTTGGCTAAGAGTTGTATTTATGTAAGTCTTTGAGTTGTTACTCCTTAGCAATTTCTATCAAGGCTGAGCTGTTCTGTCATGCTTCTTGGCCAGCGTATGTGCTGCAGTGCATGTTGCTTGGGGGTTTTGTTCTAGTAGCTGTGTGGCCCACTGATTCATCTTCTTTGTGTGTTTTGTCAACTCCAGCGGCCTGCTCAACAGTTTGCACTCCAAACACAAGTTATGGACATTGAAAATAAGAGGTCGAGGGAGGCCGACAGCATTGTCACAAACTGTCTCAAAAGGGGAGTGGTGTGAACTGTGTGTAGGAAATCGATGACTGACTTACAGCAGCATTGCAACACCACCAAGACAGAGAAGTCGAATGATGGTGAGTTAGAGAGGACTTGCAGGAAAAATGTTCTGCATTTTGTCTGTGCGTCTGCAAGGGGATCAGCCATGATTGCATGACACTGTACAGTGTTATGACTTTACACAGCGCTGTCTGACAGACAGACGGACGCAACATCAAAGCGCGATAATCAATCAAATTTTATTTGTAGAGCACATTTCAGCAGCAAGGCATTTCAAAGTGCTTTACATCATAACAAACAAAAGCACAAAATCATGCAACATAGAATCAACAATCAAAACATAACATTAAGTCAAATGTCATCATTAAATTGGTAATTGATTACGTTTCAAATACAACTCTAAACAAGTAGGTTTTTAGTTGATATTTAAAGGCACTTAGTGTTTCAGCTGTTTTACAGTTTTCTGGAAGTTTGTTCCAAATTTGTGATGCATAGAAGCTGAATGCTGCTTCTCCTAGTTTGGTTCTGGTTCTGAACCAAACTAGCAGAACAGAACCAGAAGATCTGAGGGGTCTGGAAGGTTGGTACAACAACAGCAGATCTTTAATGTATTGTGGTGCTAAACAGTTCAGTGATTTATAAACTAACATTATTTTAAAGTCTGTTCTCTGAGCTACAGGGAGCCAGTGTAGGGACTTTAAAACTGGTGTTATGTGCTCTATCTTCCTGGTTTTAGTCAGAACGCAAGCAGCAGTGTTCTGGATCAGCTGCAGCTATTTGATTGATTTGTTGGACAGATCTGTGAAGACACTGTTGCAGTAATCAATGCGACTAAAGATAAACACATGGATGAGTTTCTTTAGATCTTGTTGAAACACAAGTCCTCTAATCCTGGAGATGTTCTTCAGGTGAAGGCCGACTTTGTGCTGCATTGACTCTAGATCGCTCCTCTTTAGGTACAAAAATAATAACTTTAGTTTTGTTTCTGTTCAGGTGGAGATAGTTTTGGCACATCCACACATTTATCTGTTCTAAGTATCTGTTCAGTGATTGGATGGGTTCAGAGTCACCTGATGATGTCATAATGTAGAGCTGTGTATCATCTGTGTAATTATGGTAACTGATTTTATTTCCTGTTATAACCTGAGTTAGTGGAAGCGTATAAATATTGAATAAGAGGGGTCCTAGGATTGAACCTTGGGGTACCCCACATGTGACCTTTGACCTCTCTGATGAGAAGTTTCCAATTGAAACAAAGGAATCCCTGTTCTTTATGTAGGATTCAAACCAGTGGAGCACTGGACCGGAGAGTCCAACCCAAGTCTCCAGTTGATTCAGTAAAATGTCGTGGTCAACAGTGTCAAACGCTGCTCTAAGGTCCAACAGAACCAGCACTGTGGTTCTCCCACATTCTGTATTTATGTGGATATCATTGAATACTTTGACTAGGCCAGTCTCCGTGCTGTGGTGAGCACAAAAACCAGACTGGAAGGAGTCAAAGCGGTTGGTTATTGTTAGGAAGCTATTTAATTGTTTAAACAGCTTTTTCAGTAACTTTGCTGATGAATGGGAGGTTGGAGATCGGCCTGTAATTCTGCAGTAGTGATTTGTTCAGATTGTTCCTTTTTATCATTGGTTTGACAATAGTTTTATACTTCATACTCTCCTGAATCATGCAACTGTACATTTTTTTACGAGATTTTCTTTCCTTAATTAACTAATCGAAATTAATGCATTAATTTTGATTTTTGCATTACTTTGTTACCGACATCTTGTGTGAAGCTCACAGGTCAGAAAAAAAAGTTGAAGATTTTTGAAGTATTTTTTTTTTCCATCACCAATTATACGAAACACAAAATGTGCAAAATGAAACGACCCTGGAGACCTTGTGTTGCTGTAAAGTGCTGAGGAACAGCATTACGTGTGGGACTGTGATGTAACAGAATATTTCTTTGCATCTGTGTTAAAGCTCATAAGCTTGAAAAATGTGTTTTGATGCTGGAACCAAAGACCAGATTTTCAAACAGTTACGACTTTTATGAAAAGTAAGGGTACAACATACAGACGCTAATCAAGCTTTTGCTGTTCTGATTCATGTGTTTCCAGGGCTTTGATCTGTGGTGCTTTGAAGGCTTCGGTTAGCAGGATGAAAAACAAATAGCCCCTCGACAACAACTCCAGCCTGTGTATCTGAACAAAGCATAAATCACAGAGCAGTCTAAAAATAAGCAGCAGCGTTCTTCCTCCTGATCCACCTGCGTTTCGCAAAAATGAGCTGATTTCCACCTTTTTCTTTTTTTTTCAAAGGACAGTTTTGAGGCTGAAACAGCAAAATGAGTTCAAATATAAGCAGTTACGTAAGCATGTTACCGAGCATCTACACTGCTAATGTGTGGCAATGATGCTTTCCGTCCCTGTCTGCGTGTGATTTCAGTGTTGCATCTGACTGACTGTTTTACAGATCCAGTTTGCGAATGCAGAGGACAAGCAGGAGTTCAGCAAGTTTCCGACCAAGGCGGGTCGCCGCTCGCTCTCACGCTCCATCTCACAGTCCTCCACAGACAGCTACAGCTCAGGTACTGTGGATCCCAAGATTTCAGTACGGGTATTCATGTTTTTATAATACACATACATATCACATATTATTTTGAAAGACTTATTTTGCGGTACATCTGTTAAACAACACTCTGCTTCCTACTGTACACTGAGTTGAAAACGTTAAACTTCTTCAGCCTTTTCACGTTTCACATAGAAGCCACAAATTTCAATCTTTTGTCTGGACTTTAGGTGATGGAAAAACACAAGGTAGTTACAAAGTAAGGGAAACCGATGGTAGGTCGAAAAGCAGACTTCAGTTTATGATGTTAGGCTAATGGATTTGGTAAAATAAAACCATGTACTATATGCCATGTGAAGACTTCAGGTAAGTTAAGGTAATTTTATTTATATAGCATAATTTCAGTTTCTCAGGATCTTTTTGTTCTAACTAATAGGTTCGATTCCTGTTTTGGGTTGAGTGAGGTACATAAACCAGAGCTAACGTGTCGAGGAAGGTGTTTGGCTAGATGAGACCAAATGTAACGTTTTGTCTTTAATCAAAGCTACCTGTGTGAAGGAAAAATAAAAGTGCTATTTCTCACTGTGAAACATGGTGGGGGCTGCGTCATGCTGTGGGAATGCTTTTCTTTTGGAGCTACTGGGAATGTGGTCGGAGCTGATTGGAAGGTGGATGGAGCTAAATACTCTGCAGGAGAGCAGGAAAAATTGACACCAGGGTAGAGGTTAACCTTACCGGCAGAAAAACAACCTTAAAATAGACTGAGATCTACAATGGAATAGTTTTGTTCAAAAATACATTAATGTGTAAAATTGGCTCAGCCAAAGACCAGACCTATTAGAGAGTTTGTGGACATATTTTAAAAACAGATGTTATTAACATCCATTCTGCCTGAGTTGCAGCTGTACTGTAAATAAGAATTAGGGAGAAAAGTCTCCGGACTTTTCAAAGCTGATCCCTCCACTGAAAGACTTTCTGCTAAAGCTGTAGGTAAATCTGGTTCTACAAAGTACCGATCCAGGTGGGCTGAGTGCAAATTAATACCACTGTTTTCAACTCTTATAAAGAAATGTTTAAACCATTTGTGATTATCCTCTTATTTCACAATTATACTCTACTTTGCATTGATTTATCACATAAAATCCCAATTAAACAAGTTACAATTTTGCGACTGGAATGTGACAAAATGTGGAAAAAAAAAAAAGCTCAGAGGGTGTGAATACTTTTACAAGTACTGTAAATATACACAGGTCCACAAACACGCACACACACACACACACGCACACACACACACACAGGAAGTGCACACAGAGGTCCTTTCTTTCTCACAATAGATGTGAAGTATAGATTTCATTATTGCCTCCGCTCGTGTGTTTTAACACAAAAGTGAGCTTTTGTGTTCTTCGTTTTCCAGCTGCTTCCTACACCGACAGCTCGGATGATGAAACCTCCCCCCGGGACAAAGCCCAGGTCAACAGCCACGGCAGCACCAACTTCTGTGTGAAGAACATCAAACAGGCTGAATTCGGACGGCGGGAAATTGAAATAGCAGAGCAAGGTGCCCACACGGATGTCACAACTATGTAGAAGATAATGAAGATTTTTCTTTGCAGAAGTTGAAACCCAAACAGTAGTTTCCTGATTAGTGTAGTTTTGAGTTTGCAGCATTTTTTCTGCTCTGCAGTGAAAGGAAACAAAATGGTTTTGCTGTCAGGCAGTGGGCATAGTAGACTGCTTTTTAAAACTTCTAAAAACAAAGAACCAAACAAAGAAAGCAGTTTCTTATTCCTGAAAAAAATGCTTACTACCACTACATGACTTGCTATAATTTAACTTCTAATTTCACAACAGTTAAGACCCTATCTTATTCAGTACTGATGTCATTCTGAAAACATTATTACAGATCAGTTTGTTTTTTATCGTTTCATACGTCCTTTTACTTTCAACACTCAAAGATGCGGTACTGTAGTCTCTCTCTTCTGTCTGCTGTGCTTCTAGCTGTTTACATTGTTCAAGGGAAATATGTGAACGTCTGACAAGTGTTTATTAGGCTTTAAATCTGCAGGGCTATAGATGGTATGTTGCTGTTGTTCTAGTAGTTTGTCATATTCCTGCCGTTCTTTTTATAACCGTCTTGTAGGAAGAGATTATTGTTATTACTTTTTAATTTTTAAAAAATGCTGTTAATGATTCACTCGTTCCAACCAAACTCAGACTCTTATCATTTCTTTATTAAAAATACAAACGCTTTGATCCATGTAGCATTTTTATAAAAATCATCACACCACTGTTTATCTCAGGGGTTCCCCAAGCCTGTTGGAAAATACAGAATTTGACTCTATCTTTAAACATTTCCAGCATTTAAAATAATATTTCATTTACTTATTCTTTACTTGAACACCTAAAAAATATAAAAGTTAAAATATATAATTTGTAGATGGTGAATTTTCAATTTTATTTTCCAAATTATAGCATATCTTTATGTCCAATCCATAAATTAAAATTATGGATTGGACATAATTTTATGTCTGATTTTTTTTTTAATTGAAAAAAAACCACAAAACCCCCCTTAAAATTAGTTTTCAAGTGAGAAACAAATGTTCGTAGCTTTAAAGTTTGATATATTTTTGCTTTACAGACATGTCTGCCCTGATCTCGCTGAGGAAGAGAGCCCAGGGGGAGAAGCCCCTGGCCGGGGCCAAGATAGTGGGCTGCACCCATATCACTGCTCAGACCGCCGTACGTCCTGTCCTCTCGTCCTGTTCTCTGCGGGTCCAGCTGATGTTTCCTTACAGCTCACGTCTTCAAAGCGTATGACTAACGTTTTATACACGTGTGGGCAATCCGTCATTCCCTCTTAGGTCCTGATTGAAACTCTGGTGGCCCTCGGGGCCCAGTGCCGCTGGACTGCCTGTAACATCTACTCCACTCAAAACGAGGTGGCCGCTGCTCTCGCTGAAACTGGTGAGATTCGTCCCCTCCAGAAGCTCGTGAGGCTTTTTCTATGTAATCTACTGGTTTAAAGCATGACACTTTCTGAAATGAATCGCTCAACACTTTGGCAGCGTGAAGTCGAGATATACTGTCCTGAACTGCAACATAGTAAATCATCTGAATTTTACAAAGCGCATGAATAACAGGGAGAAAAAAATAAGAAAACCTCTTTTTTTTCCAAACCTGCCGCAGCAACACAATGTCTTTTTCACTGTGAACATTATCTATGGGTTGTTAGAGAGTATTTTTCATATAATCACAGTCTATAGACCAGTAAAAAGTATCGATAACTGAATGTATCAAAAGCATCCAGATAGAGACTTTTCCTTTAACTTTGACTGGAATCCCGAGCGAGGAAACAGACAAAAATTAATTTTAAATTCTTCAATCTAATTTGTTTGTTTGTTGTTTAATTTTGTATTTTAAGTTTTGCCTCAAAACCTTTGTATAGAAGAACAGCATGAGTGAATACAGTGTGTGTGTTAACCCCAGCTATCAAATTTGTATTCCAGGCAAAAATAAAATCCTGTTATTGTAGTGGCCTGCATTTTAACGGATAAAAGTAGATTAGGTTTTACTTCATCTTAGTTGTAAGTCTGAATGAACTCTCAGTGACCTAGAAAGTTAACCGTTTCATGCTTGTGTTTTTTTATTATGTAATAATCCCACCCTAATGGGCTTCCATCTTTGCCCGTCATATGTGTGTGCTGCTTCCTGTAGGTGTACCTGTGTTTGCGTGGAAAGGTGAATCAGAGGACGACTTCTGGTGGTGCATCGATCGCTGTGTCAACAGCGACGGCTGGCAGGCCAATATGGTATTATGAGTGCAGTTGCATCATGAATTTAACACCTCTTGCTCTCTGGGGCCTTCCTAAATCTTTGATGCAGTTAACCGATCTCCTCTTTGGTTCAAATGAAAGATCTTGGACGATGGTGGAGATTTGACCCACTGGGTTTACAAGAAGTATCCCAGCGTGTTCAAGAAGGTCCGAGGGATCGTGGAGGAGAGTGTCACTGGCGTTCACAGGTGAGACAGTTTGGTCGTTTTCATTTCAAGCCTCTGTCTCTGTTTCTCGTTTCCAATTTGTTCCTGGAAAAGTCGGGCTTTACCCGAATGCATTTGCTTGTAAATATTCTGAATATTGTGTCAACAGGAACAATAAGCAAGGGTGTCGAAGAGGTCATGTTGGTATTGATACGTGTCACTGTGGGCTTGTTATATAGTTATATAAGGGCTTAGCCCTTATATAACTTCGGGGAATTGGAGAAACATGACGCAGCCAAAATATATGTTTCCATAGACTCAATTAGCCAAAGGCTCCAGAAAGCTCAGTGTCATAAAGTCTCGCTTTCATTGGATATGAGCAAAGGTGTCATGTGACCCGATTGGCCTAAACGCACTTCCTGCTGTGTCTTCTCAGATTGTATCAGCTGTCTAAGGCGGGTAAGCTGTGCGTCCCTGCGATGAATGTGAACGACTCGGTTACGAAGCAGAAGTTTGACAACCTCTACTGCTGCCGCGAATCTATTCTGGATGGGTGAGCCAGATTAGAATGTTTTAAATATTTACAGTAGGCTGTATAAAAAGACTCGTGGGTTTTTTTCCACACTGTCTAACATTAATCAGACTTATATTTTTTCTGTTAAAAGACGTTCGGATTACCAAAATAAAATCCGTTTCAAATGCAAGAAATATTGGAAGGGTGTTGTTTGTTTTTATTTACTAAAATTGACCGGTTTCACACTTTTATCATACACATCTTTTTATTTCTGCCCAAAAACAGTCAATGAGAGTACGACCAGAGCTTTTTGACAACCATCTCAAAACATTGGCCTTGTCAATGCCATGATGTAGATGTTTCTTCAATGCATCCACATATTGTTCTTTTCTCAATATGAAATGTGTGTGTAGATTTTAAAGAAAATAGGAAAGATCTTCTCACTTTATTATGACATTTAGTAAATAGAAATATTTTTTTTAGAACTATAACCAACCTAAAAAACAGGAAACATTTAGCATGTTTTAATGTCTGATAGTGAATACAAAAGTACAATGTTTCTTTTGACATCGTCTTTAATTAATGATGTTTACTGCTTCCGTTTTTTCTTTTTCTTTAAATGATGTAAAATAATAAATTAAAGATGGCCCTGGATGATTATTTTACTTTTCTCTGATAGCTTGAAAAGGACCACGGACATAATGTTTGGAGGCAAACAAGTGGTTGTGTGTGGTTATGGGGAGGTGAGTCATTCCTATATTTAAAAAAAACACAAAACAAACAAGGGACAAAAGCTTTTCTTGAAATGATTGAATTTCCACTGATGCAGCTGACCTTTTTATTGCACTGCCTTGTGATCTGTAGGTGGGAAAAGGCTGCTGCACTGCTCTTAAAGCCCTTGGCGCCATTGTGTGCATCACAGAGATTGACCCCATCTGTGCTCTGCAGGCATGGTGAGTCACTTGCACATTGCCGTTCGGCACTCCTCCATCAATAAATGTGCGCAACTAGAATTTCTGTGCTTGTGCATTGAATTAGCTGCGATGCTAACCGGTGCATTATTATGTCGTCTTTTGATTTGCTCGCTTTCCTCTCTTGCGTAAACAAATTACTGAGATCTGGTTTGTGTGTCCGCACAGTATGGACGGATTTCGAGTGGTCAAGCTGAGCGAGGTCATCCGGCAGATGGACGTGGTGATAACTTGCACTGGTACGGAGCCTCATGCAGTGATAGCCGTTACTTCTGCTTTAATGGCCACAGCCGTTGGCCATGTGCAAATTATGTGTCTCGTTTTAAATATCATTCCCTTTTGAATTCAGGGATTTTTTTCAGAGGTCACCAGTTTCTGTTTGCTTATTTGCAGGGAACAAGAACGTTGTTTCCAGAGAGCATCTTGACCGGATGAAAAATGGCTGCATTGTCTGTAATATGGGACATTCCAACACAGAGATTGATGTGGTAATTTCATTGTTTTTCTATTATTTATTTATGGAAAAGTTCCCATTAAAAAAAAACTGCCTGTTTTAAACTCAAGTTGGCAGACATTCACACACTTTCATGGGGGGAAAACCCCTATTATGTTCTTTGTCCTTACAATCCTGTGAGCTTTGCAAATATGCCTTCATGTTTTATTCCTCGCTGGAATTTATCACAATTATAAAGCTCCTGATTTAGAAATTAGGGTGATTAGAGGTAAAGAGGTTAAGCTTCATCTATTATTAAAGGTGAGGAATGTGGAATATGACCTTTAAACTGGCTTGGTTTCTCAGCCCAATATTTCTATCTTTCCTTTTTGCTCCCTGCCTGTCAAGTAACGAACTGTTACTAGATTTGAATAATTTAAGATCAGGCATCGGCCAACACCAAGTCACGGTCTGATGCTTCATTAAAGGTAATAAAATTAATGCCACGTTCACTGAATACATTAAAAATACTTATTCACACAGCTATTTTTTGAGGTTGTTCTATTTATGACTGAAAGCTGCAGATATCTTATCCCAACCAGAGTTTTCTCAGGCCAACCTTTCTGTTTGGTTAAGAAAGTTACTGTAATGTTCCTGCAACACATTACATGAAATAGATTTGATTCAGAATTACAGCTACAGTCCTGCTTCTGCTTAAACCATAGCGGTTAGTTTCATTCTGTTTACATCTCATTGTTAATAATTTATCTTGTAATATAATGCATGATGATTGCAGTTAATTTTATACAGACAAAAGCGTACACTGACTTTAAACATTGTTTTTAGAGTTGTACAATTTGAAGACCATTATTGAGAATGCCCTCAGCACAGCGCCCTCTGCTGCACAGTGTCTTTTCTTGCTGGAGGGAAGCAGGGAACATCGTGTTACAGACACAGTGAGCCTCTAAGGAGTTGATGCGGCTTCTCTCCGTTTTCCTCTGTGAACATCAAAGTAAAAGCTTAAAAAGCCGAAGATGCAAAGCGAAAAACTCAGAGTCAATCAACAAAATAATGTGCACGGAATCAGCTGTGCACATGAATATTGCCCACACCTCAACTTGTGTAGTGTGGAGTGAAGAAAATCAGACAGAAGGCCATCATCGGGTGCCGGGAGTAGAATTTAATCCTGATACCTGTTATTGTATATTTGATCTGTTATCTGATCTGATTCGGTACTGAATGGACACGGTGGTGAAAGCACTGATGGGGAAATGATCAAATAGTTACATTTCTTTGTTCCCCCAGAAAGGCCAAGGCTTTGATTTTTATGTGATTTTACGTCATATTACCACCATTCTAAACGGGGTGAACGCTCATCTTTTCATCCACACATGATAGAAACCCAACACAATCGAGCTCATTTGTGTTTGGTTTGGTTGCAGATGACTTTTAATTATTCCCTTGTTAATTATTTTGTGTGTGTGTGTGTGTGTGTGTGTGTGTGTATTTTCCTTTGTGCTCTTCAGGCGAGCCTACGCAGCCCCGAGCTGACCTGGGAGAGGGTTCGCTCTCAGGTCGACCACATCATCTGGCCAGATGGGAAGAGGGTCATTGTGCTGGCAGAGGTAAAGTCGCAGGACAAGTCCACAGTAAAACTTCACTGTTCCTGACATACGTCAGACTTTACTTCTATTTTATTTAGTTTGTTTACTTGAACGTATGATAAAGGCTTTGTATGCGTTCCGGTTCTCCTCAGGGTCGTCTTTTAAATCTGAGCTGTTCTACAGTGCCTACATTCGTGTTGTCCATCACTGCTACTACTCAGGTTGGCTTTATTGCAGTACAATGATTGCGAGTGTCGCTGTAAAAGTCTTACATCTGCTGTTGGCTCTGTGTTGTCTGTAGGCTCTCGCCTTGATTGAGCTGTACAACGCTCCAGAAGGACGATACAAACAAGATGTTTATCTTCTGCCCAAGAAAATGGGTAGGGGTTCCCCTAAGTCCTGCTCCCTGCTGCCACCTTATGACTCCCCGAAGGGTTTACAGCATTTATTTACTGGAGCTGAGGATGATGTCCTCTTTATCTAAAATTTATTGTTCTCTGTCTCTGTTCCAAGATGAGTACGTGGCCAGTTTGCACCTGCCCAACTTTGATGCCCACCTGACAGAGCTGTCCGATGAACAGGCTAAGTACATGGGGCTGAACAAGAACGGCCCGTTTAAGCCAAATTATTACAGGTTGGGGTCAGTTTGTGATTTCCCATAATTACGCTTTATTACAATATCAACAAAGAAATCCACTAACACTTTCTTTACTTCTACAGGTACTAATAAAGATGTCTGCTACTCAGCGAAACGTTGCCCTGGGATAAACAGAGATATCTATTTTATTTTCTAAGCTACTGCAAAACGGAGGAATTATTTTACTTATGCTGAATGTAACTTATTAATAGCACCTTAGGAGTAAATCTAAATATTTCAGGATAAGACATATATAGAGAGCTTATAATATATAATGAACTAACATTGGTTTGTCTTGTGTTCAGAGAGCATCCTACTTGCATGCATTGATGTTTCCGTGTATTTAGTTGTCAATGAGTTTTTGTTTTCTGATCACAGAGCTGTTGATTTGTTTGTTTACTCTATTTGACTCGCAGTGCCAAACGATGGCCGTTTCTGTTTCATTTGTCAGTGGTGTGGAGAATTTATGGGCACATTATGTCAACCGGAGTTTAGGCTGAGCCAAGGCAAGCTCTGTGATGGCATGCACATTGTCTTAGTAGTTTTGTATGCATGAAAGCATTTTTTAATGTTACCTGTACATAAACCCTAAAAGGTAACGGCCACTAGATCATGAAGTATAAAAAAATGTGTTTATATACATTTTTTGTAACAATAAAACCATATTTTTATTGGGATTTTTTTTTTGACAAGGTATTTGAAGAATACAGGATTTTCCAAACGTATACAAATAAAAATCTGAAGAGTCTTACTTCCAGCAGTTTTCTTATCCTCTGAGTCAAAGCTTTGTATAACTGCCTTCTACTCAAATTAGAGCTGCACGTCTGTAGAGACTAATGCTTTGTCCATTCCTCTTTGCAAAATAGTTCAAACTTTTTCAGATTGGATGGAGGCCTTTGGTTCAGATTTCATTGTAGCTCAGGTTGTTTAGGCTGAAAGGTAAACCTCCTCCCCCGTCTCAAACTTGCTGCCTCTGGTTTCCTTTCTGGATTCCCATACTAACTCTGACGACTTCTCAATAATTCCTGCTGAAGACAAACATCCCTTTGCATTATACTGCCACCACCATGTTACACAGTGGGGACGGTGTGCATGTTTCCACTGCAAAGTACAAAACTGTTAGCTAAAATGATTTTACTTTAGGGTCATCTGAACAGAACACTTACTTCCACATATTTACTAAATCTTCTATGTGGCTTTATGGTCAAAGCTTTTGCCTTTGTTCTTGACACTCGTCCAAAATCCTTTTTGTAGAGTTCACAGCTAGGAGTAGTGTCATCGACAGATTCTCCAACCTGAGCTGTTGATTTCTGCAGCTCCTCCAGAGTAACATCTTGTTCTGTTTCTCTGACTAATGCATCATTTTTCCATTTTCAGATGAATACTGATAAGCTAGGGGCATTGTGGTGGAGTAGAAGTGCTTGACTCACTTTTCAGATTTTTATTTGTAATACAAATAGGGAAAAATTTAAATCATTAATGTTTTTTTTCCTCACTCCACAATATGCTGCTGTGTGTTGCTTTATCAAATGAAATCCTTTGAAGTTTATTGTTGAAACGTAAAAAAAAAGGTGAAAAAGCTTCAAGGATGTGAATACTTTTTTAAAGCACTGCAAATCAACCTTATGATTAAGAGAAGTTTAACAAAAGAAAAGATAACAGGAGTAGTTTGTTTTGACGCGTGTTAAAAATAAAGGCTTTACATATTCCTGGAGGGAACTTGGGAAAAACCTGAAGAGTAAAGCCACAAGAGCTCTCTCAATAAATGATAGCTTCCCTCATTTATTTCCAACTTTCCATTTGCTCTGTCACATTCCAGTCCTGATCTCTGTCACTGTAAAAACCTTTTGCCTGAATGATGCCTTTTAAGGCTGTGGTATGAATGTGCCTTTTTGATTTTTTTATAACCCTGTATTCAACAAGGTTGTGACACTGTTTTAAATGGAAGAAAAATATGCATTTTTCCCCCCTTCTCCAGAAAGAGAAATTTCGATCTTTCCGGTTAAGAATTATTGTTTTTATTGGAACAAATTAAAGACTAAAGTTTCTGTCTGTGAGAATCAAATGCTGGCAGCAGAGAAACCTAATTTGAACAGTTACATTTTATTTCCATTAAAACTTTAGACCCAAAATTTTATGGGTTTGAGTATCTGCACTATTTGCTCCAATTTGGAAATCCCACGAGTGTCCGAACTTGTTTTGAAACAGGTTTTCTATACCAACCATCAGCGCTGACCTTAATTTAGCAAATCGTCGTTCCTTTTTTAACAACACCTACTTAAACGTATCGTCTTCCTTCCACTGCTTATGGTACTAATTGTAGCTTTAACATATGAGATGTATTTTAAGAAAATAATGAACTTTATGTCTGGCATATGATTGTCTCTGTCTTAATTTGATTCAACTGTGTCACCTTAATTAACATTTTATGCGATTAAAATTACATTAAGTGTGTACTATGTATGTAAATTCATGCATTAAATCAGCAATAAAGCAAAGCTTTTTAACTGACTTTAAAAGTGTGGAGTTTTTGTGTGTGTGTGTGGAGAATGAGTAATTTTAGAGATAAAATTGTAGTTGAAGACAGCAAGAACTTCCTCCTGGCTTCCAGAATGAGCCTTAACGCCACATTCCCTGCATTGCTTTCCTCTCAGTCAGCCCTGCTGGCTGGGCGTCAAACTGCTCTCCCTCTCTAGAATATTCACACACTCTCTGGCGCTCCAGGCTAGCTGCATTAGTTTCTAATATTATCAGTTTCCTCACTGGGCCTGAAGGAGGAGGAGGGGTCACTGGGAGCCTTCTGGAAACCCGGGTGTTACTATAAAAGCAACGGGCCTAATTCAATCCAGGCACTGGTTTCAGAAGAAACACCTGACGGCAGAAGCTGAATAGAAACGAGACTCGCAGGGGAAACCCTTCCTAACTCTAACCTTTTCTTCATCGAGGAGATCACCACTGACTGTAAGTAGCTGGAATTCTACTGTTTAAATAGTCAAAACGTGTAATTGAAAACGCTTGGAAATGAAAAGGAAGGGAGCGATTGTTTCTGTCTGTTTATCTTTTTATTAAAATGCTTTAAAATATCTTCATTATGTTGAAAGAAAACTGTGTGAAGGTTTATCACTCTTTCTTTGAGTTGGCTCAAAGCAGACATACTGAGGGTTACTCTTTAAGTCTATCTAGCAATGAGCCATAGAAAATGTAAGTCAAATATTTTGATATGAAAACACAATTTGCTCCATAAAATCTATTACAAATATGCTAAAGGTAACACGGTTCGAAATGTGCTATCAAACTTAGAGGATGAAACTCTTCACTTTATGAGGAGGAAGAAATCTAAAAAGGATAAGAAACAGAAAACAGTCCAGTAAAAGACAGACACTAACATTAACCGATACATCACTACAGAGATGCTGTTTCACTGCCGTCAAACAGGCATGTCTGTTGAATTATACGTCTGAATTAAGTGGCAAAAAGAGGTCAAGTATAAAGACTGTTATGAAAATGTGCCATAATTAGGTGCTATTACTCAAGACAACTGGAAAAGGTACATACTGTAGATGTAAACAAACTCAGCCTACAATATGTTCTTCATTTCTGAAAAGGCAGAGGCTTATGAATAGTGGTCAGAACAAAAATACAGATGGGGCATTAAGGTCATGTTTCAAGGCCTCTTCTGGGCAACACTGACCCTCCTCCATTCAGTTTAATGTTTAAGTCGTTGCTTGATGATCCAAACATGTTTCTAGTTATACTGAAATGTGAGTCGTATTAGTCACAAGTATCAAAGTGTTGAATGACTTTAAAACAGCCTGGGGAGATGATTCAAAGCTGCACTGTTGGTGTTAAAAAAATAAAACTGCAGGCCAACTTTTCTGAAACTGATATCTAAATAATGCTGTTTTTTATCAGCATTAGTGATCCTAACAGTTTCCCTTCACTTTGAAGGCTTTCATCAAAGAGTACTTGTCAAATAAAACTATTTTCATTCTGATCTAGGTTCATCCCAACCAGCAAGATGTCATCAGCTAAGGGAATATCCATTGGCATTGATCTGGGCACCACCTACTCTTGTGTCGGGGTCTTCCAGCATGGAAAAGTGGAAATTATTGCCAATGATCAAGGCAACAGGACAACTCCCAGCTACGTGGCCTTTACCGACACAGAGAGGCTCATCGGAGATGCTGCCAAGAACCAAGTTGCCATGAACCCCACCAACACGATCTTTGATGCCAAACGGCTCATTGGAAGAAGGTTTGATGACCTGGTGGTCCAGTCTGACATGAAACTCTGGCCCTTCAAGGTGATCAACGACAACGGAAAGCCCAAAGTCCAGGTGGAATATAAAGGAGAAATTAAGACATTCTGTCCTGAAGAGATTTCCTCGATGGTCTTGGTTAAAATGAGAGAAATAGCCGAGGCCTTTCTGGGACAGAGTGTGTCAAATGCGGTTATCACAGTGCCAGCTTACTTTAATGATTCCCAAAGGCAAGCCACAAAGGATGCTGGAGTGATCTCCGGACTAAATGTTCTCCGCATCATAAATGAGCCCACAGCGGCAGCCATTGCTTACGGCCTTGATAAAGGCAAAAGAGGAGAGCGCAACGTCCTCATCTTTGATCTTGGTGGAGGCACTTTTGACGTGTCCATCCTGACCATTGAAGACGGCATATTTGAGGTGAAAGCCACAGCCGGGGACACACACCTTGGCGGGGAGGATTTTGACAACAGAATGGTCAGCCACTTTGTGGAGGAGTTTAAAAGAAAGCACAAGAAGGACATCAGCCAGAACAAGAGAGCGGTGAGGAGACTGCGCACAGCTTGCGAGAGAGCAAAGAGGACCTTGTCCTCCAGCACTCAGGCAAGTATTGAGATTGACTCACTCTTTGAGGGCATTGACTTTTACACCTCGAATAACCAGAGCACGCTTCGAGGAGCTCAACTCAGACCTCTTCAGGGGAACACTGGAGCCAGTTGAGAAGTCCCTACAAGATGCTAAGCTGGATAAATCTAAGATCCACGAAGTTGTACTAGTTGGTGGCTCTACACGAATCCCCAAAATCCAAAAGCTCCTGCAAGATTTCTTCAATGGTAGAGAGCTAAACAAGAGCATCAATCCTGATGAAGCGGTGGCCTATGGTGCAGCTGTCCAGGCTGCTATCCTCATGGGTGACACCTCAGAAAATGTCCAAGATTTACTGCTCCTGGATGTGGCTCCCTTGTCGCTGGGCATTGAGACAGCTGGTGGCGTCATGACACCCCTTATCAAGCGAAACACCACCATCCCCACGAAGCAGACTCAGATCTTCTCCACGTACTCAGATAACCAACCAGGAGTCCTGATTCAGGTCTACGAGGGTGAGAGAGCCATGACAAAGGACAACAATCTCCTGGGGAAGTTTGAGCTCACGGTCTTACTCCTGCTCCCAGAGGCGTGCCACAGATTGAAGTTACCTTTGACATCGACGCCAATGGCATCCTAAACGTGTCTGCCGTCGACAAAAGCACGGGCAAAGAAAACAAAATCACAATCACCAACGACAAGGGCAGACTCAGCAAGGACGAGATCGAGAAGATGGTGCAGGACGCAGACAAGTACAAGGCAGAGGATGACCAGCAGAGAGAAAAGGTCGCGGCAAAAAATTCCCTGGAGTCCTACGCTTACCACATGAAGAGCAGCGTCGAAGACGACGCCCTGAAAGGCAAAATCAGTGAGGAGGAGAAAAAGATGGTCATTGACAAATGCAACCAGACAATTTCCTGGCTGGAGAACAACCAGCTGGCAGAGAAGGAGGAGTATGAACATCAGCAGAATGAGCTGGAGAGGGTGTGCAAACCTGTCGTGGCAAAGTTGTATCAAGGAGCAGCGGCAGGATGCTCCGGCAGTCAGGCTGGGGGGACCTCTCAGGGCCCACTATCGAGGAGGTCGACTAGAATATGAGCTGCAGCATTTCGCTGCTGGATAAAGATTTCTGACTTATGTTTGGTTTCTGAAAAAAAAAAATAAATTCATTGTTTCTATGCATATTTTTAATAAACATGTAAAAAAATTAACATTTGTCTCTTATTAACTCTTCAGTGTTGATTAAGTACTTTAACATTTAAGGTGATAAGAATAAATACACATGAGATTCTAATAAAATCCGAATATAAAGGACTAAATGAAAATATATTTCCTGGGATAATATATAAATAGGACAGATTAGATGAAAGTCATCCATCAAATGCAGTGACTGTCAATACTAATTTAAATATCAACAAAGTGCTAATTTATTTGAATAAGTAAGTTAAAAGGATCAACTTGTACATTAAAGATCATTTCTGTTCTTTTTAGCTCACAGCTAATGATGACACGAAATTATTTTTCTGTGGACCAAAAAAAAAAACTTACTAAAAGGATTTTTAATATTATGTTATAGCCACACAATTAGGAAGAATTGTAGGTTTTAATCATTTTTTCATTGCAAAATTAATTTCTTATTTAGTTTATTGAGATCCTCTCTTTATTTGAAGTTCATTTAATATGTTGTCCACTAGAGGGAAACCTCGAGCTGTTAGTTGTCTAATCGCACAAGAAGCCAACAACTACCTGTTGGATCAAACTGTGAGCTGTAATTTACTGATTAAATAAACAAAATCATTGAGGGGGCGAGAAAAGAAACAAAAAACTAAACAGTTATCGTTGAGTTAATCAGTTCAATACGATGAAATAATTAAATTGTGTCTGTGTGTGAGAATTGAAATTCATTGTCACCAAATTAAACCAAACATTTCTAGCGTCAAATGACAGATAATTGCACGTAATGAATGTTGAACGGCACCTCAACCTGGAGGGAAATAAACAGGCTTAATTAGGCAGGGTTATTGCTCTCCTCTCTCTTTGCCGCACAAACACTTGACGAGCCTGCCGTGCTAATTAGACGGAGCCGGGGATTCGGTTAATGATGCGTCAGCCCTCGGCAGGCAAAGAGTTAACCCGGTCAGCCTTGTTGTTCCGTCCAACCGGGCTGCGTCGCTAAGGGAAAAGAGGCTGCGCTTCGTCCCCCAGCTGCAAAACGAGCTCACATCTGGCGCGCCACCAGAGCCCGGTGTTTAGTCTCGGAGTAGTTCCTCTGAGCCGGATCAGCGATCCCGTCTGTGCGTGTGAGTGGAGAAGCGTGGAAAGTTGGCGCGGATTAAGAGCTGTGGAGGTCGGATTTGGTCTAAGACGGAGAGATTTGTTTTGGATAGGATTTGGTTGTGCGTAAAAAGCCAACTGCGTGTAAATAAAGCAGAAACAATCACCTGCAGAGTAACGGGGGGGGGGGGGGGAAAATACAGCTGAAAACATCTGAGTCGTAGTGAGGTCTACGGTCTCCTACAGGTGGTTTCCTTCACTTCTATCCGCTCGTTTCTGTTTTCTGGCAGCAGAAAGTCATGGGGTCGCTGACTCGGACATGAGGACGCGCCTTCCTTCTCCCTCCCAGCCTCCTGATCAGACCAGCGGCCAGCAAGCGGGGAGCAGCGGGGGAGCAAACGAGCTTCTAAATGATCAGCTCGGTGTGCGTTTCGACTTACCGAGGGCGCAAGTCAGGAAACAAGCCTCCGTCTAAATCATGTCTGAAGGAGGAGATGGCCAGAGGGGAGGACTCGGAAAAAATCATCATCAACGTCGGCGGCACCCGGCACGAGACCTACAAGAGCACCCTGCGGACCCTGCCGGGGACGCGCCTGGCCTGGCTGGCCGAACCGGACTCCCAGGGCTGCTGCTCCGACTCGGACGCCGAGCTCCCGCCGAGCGTCTCCGAGTTCTTCTTTGACCGACACCCGGGCATCTTTGCCTATGTGCTCAACTACTACCGGACCGGGAAGCTGCACTGTCCGGCGGACGTGTGCGGCCCGCTGTTCGAGGAGGAGCTGGCCTTCTGGGGGATAGATGACACCGACGTGGAGCCGTGCTGCTGGATGACCTACCGGCAGCACCGGGACGCGGAAGAGGCTCTGGAGACATTCGAGCCGCCCGACCCGGAGGACACGGACGATGACAGAGACACGCCGAGACGGTTCGGCATTGAGGACCGCAGCGACAGGTCCAGGGGGTGCTGGGAAGTTTGGCGACCCAAAGTGTGGGCCTTGTTTGACGACCCGTACACGTCCAGAGCGGCCAGGGTGAGTTCAGCTGGTGGGGTCTCTTTGGAGCCACTTTGTTTCCAGATTGAGACCAGAGTATCTTTTGAAGATGTTTTTTTTTTTTTTTGTCTTGTTCAGTATCAACAAGTGTCCCCAAAAGTTTCAGCCACTCAGGCAGCAGAATTACTGTGAGTTTATACACAGTAAAAATGCCAGTGTTGAATTAACACCCAAAAGTGTCTATATGTGTCCAAGTCAGCAGATGTTAAAGTAACACTTTTGAAAGTGTTAAAAGATTGACACCCGTTTTTTTGATAAATTAACATTGGTCTATAATACTGAACTGGGTTTAAGAAAAGTTAAACTTTCCATTTCTGTGTATTGTTTTGAATATTTTCCACTGGATTTGATTGATATTTGCATCTTGTGGGTCAATTATTTACTTTTTTAACAACACATTGTGTTTTGTGATCAACACTACACTGGTGTTACTTTTAACATATTTTAACACTAACACTGTTGTAATGTTAATGTTAGACTCTGTTGTTGAATTTGACACCAGCTGACTTGGACACATATAGACACTGTTGGGTGTTAATTCAACACTGGCATTTTTACTGTCGATTCATAGTCTTAAAAATATGCACGCATTAAAGATAGAAGTGATCACTCAGTGAAGTCCATGACACGTGGTATCATTTATTAAATCTGAACAAATACAAAGAGACGCAACAATCAATGAGTCAGCATATTCTTTTGCTTTATCTGAAAGATGCTAAGGACATAAATATTAATACATAAGTGGAGTAAGATTGATTCTAGATACTATTAGCGGTTCGATATTCACAGATTTTCCTTTTTGTGGATTTTCTATTTAGAAAATAGCCTAAAAAATATTCAACTTAAAATACGTGTTCTACTTGATATGCTATTGGTGGACGTTTTCAGCCTAATCCAGGAACAGAATTTATTTTCCATGTTGTGATTGGCTACAGCTCTAAAAGCGGAAGTAAGGCTATCGTAACGCTAATGCGGCTTCCACTGTGTGTATTAATGCATATTTTGTGTTTAAACTATTAAAATGGACATAAGACATTTTTAGAAGCGTTCTCAATATTCAGGAGTTTCGCTATTTTGTCGGTATTGTGGTCACTAACACCTGCAAAGGCGTCCACTGTAATCTTGTTTCCTTCATTTTCTGCTAAATTCAAAGCTGCTTTCTCCATTAAAGCACCTAGAACACATTTCATATTCTTTCATACTGTATGAATGAATGAAAATACTCACAACCAGTCAAAACTGGAATTAGCTATACAATTGGTGTTGGTCAGGAAAAAACTGATCAGTGCATTTCCATACATTGACACTGTACTGAATTTTAACACTTTGTGATAATTTCATATTTAATTTAATATCCCACTGCTATTTTTCATCCGACCTTGACATTTTCTTCTCTACGATGAACGGTAAATTCCTTAGAGATTTAATTACATGTTCTAAAAGCTATTAATAATAAAACATTTGGGTAGAAAGCTACTTGCAAAGACACAACTTTTTAGTTAGCTCTTTATTTTCTGTTTCCATCACCAGAATTGCTCTGTTGTTTTTCAACATTTAAAAAACTTCAACATAATTTAAATTCAAATTGCGTTATTAGTCATTATCCCAATCCAATTGATATTAGGGCGTGTAATGATACATCAAACCCACAAGATAAAAAACGTGACATTGTTCATGAGAACAAGGTGAAAAGAGGTTTTAGCAATATTTTACGATAATCTTTATCATTTTTTTCACTCATAGAGTGAAGCTTCTTCAAGCAAAATGCTGGGTTGTAAAGAATAGGAGCAGAATAATTCAGTTCTGGTTTAGGAGTACATTATTATTGTTTTGTCTAATGCTGTGGTAGTTCTGATATTAAAAAAAACTTAGCTACAAATATAATACATTTTTCATTAAACTCAAACTGCTATAAAGAATCCTTTTTCAGTGTGGAAGCATCAAGATCAGACTGGATAAGTTTAACTATTTTGAACTTTGAAACACAGCTGATCATTTGCTCTCTAGACTCGAGATAAAGTTTGACTTATAAAAGATTTCTGTAGATTAAAGGTTTTTAGGAAAGTGGCCTTTGGAAATTTGTACAAGCTCTGAATGTGTTTCAGAGAACTCAGTACTCAGTTTTATCACTCATAAGCCAATAACGTTTGATTGAGTAAACACTTAACATTCAGTGTTGATCAGAGATAAAGAACATTTATAATTACACAATTGTGACAAACATATCTAGCTGCTATCTGCCTGCTTTCATTGTGTGTGGAAACAGTCATTGTTTAACTTTTTCAGTTTGCTATAATCACAGCCTTTGTTATATTTTATTTGGGTTTTATGTGATTCATAAAAGCAAAGTAGCACATAACTTTTAAGTGGAAGCATTCTGATGCATGGTTTCCAAATTTCCTTGCGAATTAAAATCTTAAAAGTGTGGTGTGTAAGGCTTAGATGGCTGATCTTTTTTTTTTTTTACTGCACGTTTTTTGTTTTTTCCTGTACCAGCTTGGAATATCTAGAGAATAAAATCTGGGCCTATTCAAGTTCTGATCGGATTGTTTTTTTTATTACCGTTTATCTTTGTAATACCGGAAGATGCTTAAATACAATTAAAAGTTTTTTATTATACATTAGTTCCAGTAAGTTCCAGTAAATGGTTTGCTTACAGGTAATACACGAGCAATATGTGAGTAATATAAAGCTGACTGTGCTTAGCTTTTGATATCAGCTGTCTATGATTGTTATGTAAGCGGAAGTGGATTTCTGATTGATACATCTAAAACTATCGAGTCACTTGCCTTGCCTTTGCACACAAACAAACTTTAATGACAACCTATTTTCAATACAAAGTCCTTAATATTGTGGTGGTCCGTAGCAGCTCCAGTTCACATCAGGAGGTTATTTACAAGGTGTTTGTAGGAATTTCTAAACATGCTCCCAAAATTGCATTTGTGAGATCAGACGCTGATGTTGGGCAAAAAGTTTTTTCACACCAAACATCATTAGTGCACAGTCATCTTGGAACATCAAGGACCCATCCTGAAAGGTACTTGGATGCTAAAGGCATTAAAGATTTGTTCTACTGTAACCAAAATCACCGGTCCTGAAAAACTAACCCACACCACAATCCTCTCTGCTCCAAACTTTAATCTTGACACAAAGCAGTCAGACCAAGTGCTGTTTTCCTGGCAGTGGACCTCTTCGTTGGAATCCCAGACAAAGCATGATTCATCATCCCAGAGAGCACGACTCCACTGCTCTAGAGTCCAGCTTTATACCACTTCATCTGGCTCTTTGCAGCTTTCTGGCAACTGAAACGACGGGTTTAGACATTTTCAACTGAAATTTTACAGTAGACTTATTGCTCGGGTGGAACCTGTCATGGTTGGCTCCCTGCAATTCACCAAGCTGCAAAAAGCAAACCCTTTTTGTACACAAAACGTTTGTAGAAGCAGTTTACATTCCTCTGATCTGGATTTGATGCACCTCTTTCTATAGAAGTGATTGAAAAGCCTGAATTTAACAATTCTTAGAGGTGAACAAACTCCTTAGGCAATGGGTGCACTGTGCTCCACATCCAGCAGCAGTTTTATAGATCTCACGTGGCAGAGCTGTAAGCAAGTAGTCAAGGAGATGCTGAACAGATAGCCAGCTAACAAAGAGCGCGCTCACATCATTGTCTGTGATAATGCATTAAATTTCAAAGAAGAAAATAAGGATAGTGCGAACATTGACTTCTTTCTCACCAACGCTTCTTTCACAGGGCAGTGAGGAAAATAATTGTCTCTTCGTGCGCCTCAAACTCCTGCAGAGCTGCCGAGGTGTTTATTATGGAAAGCACTCATTTCGTTAAGTTCGCTCCACTTTGGATGTGCAAGACTGTGATGTTAAATGTGTGGGAATCAGACAAAGTCTAGGTTTCTTCAACTGAAAGAAAAAACAGATACATATGACCAAAATGTAGACAAATAAATAGAAAGACACGTAATGCACACCCAAAATGAAACAGCAGAGATGATCACTCAGTGTTGTCCACTTTACAAAGTGGTGGAAACCAGATGTTTCTGGTAGTAAACAAACATCCCTCTGTGAAAAATTAATACAATTGACATATCAAGGCAATTACATACACTCTTCTCACACTTAAATAAAACAGACAGTGCTTTGTGACTGATCGAACATGAACTCGTTGAGCTTAGCTTACTTTCGTTCTTTGCACCCTGAAGATGCTGCACTCCAGCTGCAGGCTATTGAAATGCTGCTATATGCCTAATGGCTCAATAACAAAAGCTGCAGAGTGTCCATTGAAGTAACCATGAAAGCAAGTATCAAGTGTCATCAGCAGGAGTTGTCAGGCCGGAAAAGAAAATACGCTTCGCCGAGAAAGGTTTATTCTTTCTGTAACATCTGTTTGTGTGCCTAGCTAAGTGGTCTGTTCAGAAACTCTCTGTTTCACACAAGTATGATATAATGTTCAGTCCAGTTAAGCTACAACTGTTTATTTAACGGTTCAGTCAGGGGATATCTTAAGCATCTGGGCTGCTTCAGAGGACCTCTGCCGCACCTGCCGGTTCATCTTATCTGTCCATGTGTTAGCGGATGTATCCATTTGGGAAGTTCTGCCAAAAAATAAATAAATAAAAAATAAAACAACAGCTGTATAGATTTGAATTTGTAGTGCAAGCAGTTTCATATTGACCCTCTCATAATGCTCTGTCCGCTTCCTCTCTGAGCAGAACATGTATGTATGTTTACTCTGCATGTGCATTATGAGAGTGTGCTCACTTAGAGGATGAAGGGACTCGCATTACTTTTATGGCCTTTTTATTTCAGAGAGCTTCTGAGCTGGGTTCAGGTAATGTGATTTCTAAAAGCTCATCTGTGCATTGTTAAAGCCACATCCTCTCAAAGATCAGAATCTGCTAAGGTCAGCTGAATTTCATGTGTCTTGACCACTTTATTCATGTGAGTTATTAAAAAAAATACTGCAGTTAGAAGTTCTGCATTTGAAACCAGCTGCATTTAAATGGCTGACCAGTTTAAACGTGGAAGCATATTTGCAGAGGCTTGAACTTGTTCCACATTATTTCACATTGCGATCACAAACTCCAGGATATTTTGGGGGATTTTATGTGATCAATCAACATAAAGTAGAAATTCAACAGACAGCATCTTCGAGTCTTACCAAATACCTTTAGTTATATTTCGTTCTGGAGTTTGACTGGACCATTCTCACACACAAATATGCGCTGATTTAAACGATTCCTCTTTTTCCTCCAGCTGTTTTTCAGTTTTTGGTTCGCTCCATTTTGCAGTTTGGTCATATTATTACATTTTAGTTGCGTCTTACAAGAGGAATTTCTTCTACATGTTTTATTTTTGTGTGTCCCTGTAGTGGCAAACAGAAAACAGATAATTGTCCTAGAAACAGATTCCCTCACCTGAGCTGAAACGCCCTGATTCAATCAGGCATCCAACCTTCTAATCACTTCCAGATTTTAAATCTTACTTTATCAATATTTTTTGTCGGTCGTAAAGATCTTTGTTGAGAGCAACATATGTCGATGTACAACAGCCACAATAACTGGTGGCATGTAAATGCATAAATCGGATATGCTGAGCAGAAAAGTGCATCATCTCTTTTCATTCCTCTAATTATGACCCACAGTTCTCCAGCAAGGACCTGCCATAAGTCACAGTCACTAGAAATAAATCATACAGGATAAACATCTGTTTCAACAGCAGAGAAAATGTCTATGTCAAAAGTCAAATAAAGTGGATTTTGTATTAAACATTCTAAATGCTTTACACCATAAAAACATAACACAGTAACCAATTTTGAAACAAGCAATAAATATTACATTTTGTCAGATGCCAGTATCAAAACCAGTGCATTTCTATGATCCAGTGATCATGTGAAAGGAGTAGTTTGCCTTTTTTATGAGTTGGATGTGTGGGAAAATCTGCATTTATGTAATTCAAATTATTGCATAAATTAATATGTAAGACACAGGAGTACTGGATGCTGATTATTAAACAGCCTGCAAGAAATATCATTGCAAGTTGAGCCCTGTTTTATAGGATAAGATGCGAAATCTCTGGAAGTCAGAGAGTTGTTTCCAGGAAAAAGGGTTTTTGGACAGTCATATGTCTTTTGGACAGTTGGTTCAAAGACATATGTTGTCTTTGGACCGGTGCTCAGTCTCTGGGAATTCATAAAAGGAAAAACGGGAATCTTTCCAACCTCGGACTCCTTCCCGGTTAGTAAGAGTGAAAGATACTCCAAAGGTTTAAAAACAACATAAAGTGCTGTTCTAGAGATAAAAAAAACAAAACACGGTTTGATCCATCCATGTTTAAATTAAAGTGAAATTCTGAGTATGAAATCCATTAGTAGTTTCTCATACCGTCGAGAACCACGACGGTGCTTTATAGAGCATAATAACTATAAATAGAAATCAACATCTCTGATGATGTGATGGATCTGGGCTCGTTTTCTTTGTCATAAGTATGATGCAATGTATGAAGTAATGTTCAGTCCAGTTAAGCTACAACTTAACTGGACTCTGTGAACTATTAGACAAAGGTCAGACAGCTTTTGTCTGTCTCTTCTCCTATCGGAAACCAAACTAAAAATCTAGTGTGGGATCGTCTGACTGATTTGCAGCTCTTAGCTGTATGTATGGAGGTGGCTTTGCTAGAGTGTCCAATTCTTTTATTTATTCTTTTTTAAGTTGATGTCCAGGAATTGGACTGGCAGCTTTACAGCTCGTATGGTGTTTCAGAGAGACGGAAGGAAGGAAATGAGAGAGGCAGACAGACTTAGTTATCAGCTTGGGAAGTTGGCTTAGTCTGACCACAGACTGGATCGGTTAAATGCGTAAAAGTAAGAGTCAAGAAACCACAGCGGCAGTGAGAGGTGCACATGCATTCCTGGGCATTAATGTCATATGAATTTTCAGCCTATAAATATGTTTTTTTTATTGTTCTTTTCCCTGTACATGGAATTAAAATGCGATAAACATACAAACAAGCAACTTTAATTACTTTCAAAAAGAGAGGTGCACAAATACAAACTCTCCTAATTAAACACACAGGCTCAAATATATACACTATAAACCCCAATTAGTAATCATTACGAAAGGTGCACACAGTAAGGGAAGGTCTAGATCCTACAAATTCAAAAACCAAACAAATCAAGCTCTGTCTACATAAAGTCGCGTCTGCTAAAGAACTCAAGGTTTCAGTTCTAATAAGTTACTAATAAGTTACTCATTTTTATCAGTAATCATAACTCACGTTCATTAGTTGTTAAATGTAAATTACAATTGATTTTTTTTTCTAAATGCGAAAGTAACATTTTAAACGTGTAAAGCTGATTAAACATCTCACGATGTTGAAGACTTAAAACATTAATGCAAAACAATGAGCAGGAAGGTATTTCAGAACAGGAAGAGTATAAAGTTCAATATATGCTGACATCCATGCTGCTTTTACAAAATGCACAGCTTTCTTCAAGACAATATCCAACTTTTGCACAATGCCAAAGAAAAAACAATTCCCCTCAATGGGCTCTTCATGAATCAAATGAGGCAGTTAGAGAAAAAAATCTAAACAGAATTGAACAGCTGAACTACCAAACAAAATTCACCGGTAAGAACTTGTGAATGAAAGCTCAGAGCCATTAGCACAGCAAATACTCACTTTGAGTAGTTTACAATTCCCCTTGTGTTTAGTAATGATCCCACCTTTAAAAAATAAAAAGAAATGAAAAGATTAGTAGTAATAGGTTTGTTTATGTAAAAGAACATTTGGGTTTACAGTGCACACACACACTATTATTTGGTTAAAATCATTTGGAGGGTTGCAGAGAAACTACACAACATGCTAGCATCTCCTCACCTGCCAATTGGACCAGTACATTGCACAAAGCGGGTAGGTAAAGTTTTCTCCTGCCCCACAGGATATCAAATGACCAAGGCTTTCGTTTCATACCAAACAGATTAGTGTAATTTGTTGATTTTAGCTAATCTCCCTTTCGCATTAACAGCTGCGTCAGTATTCTGCAGCTAATCTTTTAAAATGTACCAGAAAGCATGCCCTTGTTTACTTCATTGGCTTGTGGCATTTTAAAATTGACTTTACAGTTACGTAGTTCACCCAATAAACCTTTAATGGTCAAGCTCTTTTATGTTTGTCAAATTCCAAACAATGCAATGTGGAACTCTCCAGATTGTCTGGTTATCGTCTCTTACTGAGAGCCTTTCAGTTCATATCGGAGAAGCTCCTGCATTTGTTTTTAACTAATATTATGGATAATTTTTCCACTTTTGTGATTACCATTCTTTCTTTTACTGTGATTTGTGCAGTTTTATTTCACAGCTAAATTTTGTGCAGCCTTTTGTCCTTGTTTTGATGAAATTGTTGCCTGTTGTTAAGAGAAGAAAATTCTATAACTTTAAAACCTTTTGACTCGTGAAACTTTCTCCTCTGCCCGGATCTATTGAAAGTGATCATTGAATCAGCTGAACTTACAAGACAAGACAACTCGGTTTCCACGTGCAAAGGCATAACAACATTTATTAAACAAAACAACAGATGAAACTAACAGAACGAAATGAAACCAAGAACATTCACCTCACCCGACAGACCTCACTCACACGACAATACAGAGAAAACCTCCCAACCGCGTTGGGTGTTCTCCCCGGAGATCTCCATCACGATCTGAGGATTCAAAGTTCCCGGTCCCCCTCTTTTAACGGGTGGGCGTGTTTTTCTCCTTCGACGCAGTACTGAACTTAAGGGAGTGTTGTTGACGAGGTTTCATTTTAAGAACAAGTAACAACATTCATTTTACCTAATTATTGAAGTCATGGTTAAATTCTACAACTAGCTTATTTTAAATATATTTTCTTAACACTGTGGTTTGGGAACTGAGTTTATCCATAACAAATGAATAAATGCCATCTTAAAAATAAACAAGTCAGTATCGTTTAAGAACTTTACCTACAGTTAGTGACTGTCGTGGTCAGGAATATTAAAATAAAACTGTAAAACTACAATTTGAGTTCCGTTCCTGTCCTGTCCCAGGTTCTTCGCCGCGGTCTGGAAACTCTCGCGAGACACAAAGAGACGTATGCAGCGTGATGGCGTCACAGAAGTTCAGAATTTAATCCAATCAGACACAAAGAATCAGACACACAGAGCAGAACAGATAAACATGCAGAGTTACATACAATTACCTGAGATACGTAGAATTACAGACAGACAAACATGCAAGACGTCTTGGAGGAATATAACCAGACCCACAAGCAGTGAAAATCGGATATATTTCTGAATTATTTTTGGTGTAAGCAGATTATATTCGCCGTGGGAGGTTCCTGCTTCAAGCAAGGCGTTCCTTGCTTCGACCAATGAGAAGCTGTCTCCTAGCCCTACTAAAAACGGGACCTCCTTACAATTTGGTCAAGACATCAAAGGGAATCTTACTTCTTTGATGTTACCAGAACCCTGAAGTCCTGCTGACTTTTACAACTTACAAATGCCTCAGGAGACTTAGCTGTATCCAAACAGATAGATAACAAACTGCATATATTGTTTTAGACCAAATTGTCTTAAGGTGAACTGCAGGTCAACACTTCAAAGACGACCATAGATTCAGGTTTTATTACACCAATTTATGCAATGTCCTGACTCAGGCAGGGTCAGAAAATTTCCTGTCGCCTTCCTTAAGCACAAACATCCCAAGACTTCACAAATCTCTGTGAATTCCTGAGTTTTCTACTTTAAATCTTTTAATTTGCTGTTTGGTCTGTTATTTCTCCCAACATGTCTTTGATATTTAAACTTATCTAAACTACAAAAATAATCAGGTCCATAAACTATTTTCAATACAAAACAAAACATTTTCAATTTACTTTTATCATTGACTAATTTTCATTCTAATAAAGTAAAACATTCAATTCAAAGCATGCAAAATTAAAGTATTCTTTATGATATCAGTCTGACAGTTTAAAACTCACAGTCTCAGAGTTCAGAAGTGCATGGGTCAACCGTTTATTGTGCCAAATGTTGCCTAATTGGCCCTTCTTTCCTGAGATAGGAATGTGTTCCTGGTTCTCACACAGATATGCTTCTAACCTCCTGGGGGGGTTCTGTCCTCAAGCACTTTCAAATGCTGATTCTGTGAGCTTCCAACCCCCAGAAGCTGCATCTGAGATTAGTGACCCAAAATTCCTAGTTCTAATTAAAAGATAAAACCAACTCAAACACTACAAAAATGGTTATCTAAGTAAAAGATTCACTAAACTACAGCACTAAAAATGGTTATATGATTAAATTCAACAAAACACTTAACAATGATTATATTTCCTACAACAGTCCCCCTTTTGAGGTCTGACTGCAATCAGACCTCACAAACAAATGGATTGTAATTCGCACCAGAGGAATCCATAGTATCAGAGCAAACCAACACATCATCACACCTGTTCACTAATCCTTACTCAGTCCCCCTTTTTACACAACACCTATCACCTCCACTTCCTCCCCATCCTCAGCACCACGGAAGAGCATCTGATAAGGAGGCGGAGCAGGTGGACCACCGCTCCCTTTCTCAATGGAAACTGTAATAAGCCTAATTATGAGAGAACGTATACAAGGAACACAACAGCAACCACAGGTCACCACTATGGCCACAAAAGTAGCCAGAGAAACTATCAGTGACATCACAATCCCTTTCCATTTACCAAACATAGTGGAAAACCACCTGTCCAAACCACCATCAATTCCTGAATTTTCATGCATCGTTTTACTCAGAGATTTCAAACCTTCCAAAGCTCTTGTAACAGAACCATCTGGAGCTGTGTTATTTGGAATAAAAGTGCAGCAGCTGTTTTGGAAATAAAAACAAACCCCCCCTTTCTCAGCCAACAGCATGTCGAGAGCCATCCGATTCTGAATCGTCATCAAAGAGGTAGGGGCCAACTGATCTTTCAAACCCCCCACAGCGTCCCTAGTCAGGTTGGTGAGACGCAAAAGATTGTAATGTACATAATTAATCCGGTCCACATTCTTATTTGGTGTGACAGGAAATAAGGCAGAAATCAGGGGTAAATTTTCAAACCCCGCCGCAATTTGATCAGCTAATTTTATTGATCCGGGACCCCTCTTGGCACGCCAATAGCATCAATATAAGTAGGAGAATTAACAGTCAAATCAAATTCAACATCCACTCGTGACTGACGCACCTGTCGTTTATGTCTCCGGATCAAAGAATCCAACACCTGTGGGGGATCTACGGTGCCAAGCCTGTCTCCTATAACCGCAAGTGGAACTGCCAAGCGAGTCATCGCACACACACCAACAGCCTTTGGAGGAATCCGCACATATAATTTATCACCCCCACAATAATAATACAGTCCAGCTCTGGCCCAATGTCCAATTCTAGTTGCTGGCAAAGTAACATTACACCAATCAGTGGGAATCTGTCCCAACTGAAACCCAGGTGCAGAGTGAGTAAAATCAAAACACACATAAACTCCTACACCTTTCACCGGAAGAAAAGTTCCTGTCTGAGTGAAATTACTAACAGGTGGATATAATGCGGCAAGTGCAGTACAATTCACCGGATTAGCTTCACCTGTTATCCTCATCATACAATCAAAACCCCAACTATCTCCTAAATGTAACGGTGCGGGTTCAGTATAAAGGTGGGGTCTCGCAGTGGCACACGCAATACAATTCCCAAGACTAGTTTCTGTCGCTGTTTGAACCATCCAATTTAGCCATAAGTTTTTATCCTTATAACCAGTTGCAGTTCGAATAATGTCCAATGGGGTGACTGCAGTGTAATCAATCTTAGCCGCATATTGATCAGGAACTGGACGTTCCATGTCCTCTGTACTGTCAGGTCTGATCAGATTAATTTTGATCACACCCAGCGGATCTTTAGCATCAACAGAGGCACCCAAAGTTAAATAAACAGCTGAATCTGCTGGATATTTCCTAAGAAAGCAGTTCGCATATTTGAGATGGTTAACACAAGAGGGTTATAACCTGTCACTGGAGAACCTGGCAGTCTCCCGCGTCGTAAGGTGATCTTGTCATATTCTGCAACAGATTTATAAAAATACGGTGGATTCCAAGATGAGCCCACCATTCTGAAGGCCGCACCCCAGTTTGGACACAATTGTCGAAACCCATTCTCCTGAATAATACAGTGCCGCTGGAAGGGCAAATCTGCACATAAATAAAGAGTCGTTCTCTGCCAATACTGAGGGCCCGTCCAGCAGCGGCGTGTTACTGCACACAAGTCAATTTGAAAATTAGTCAAAGTGCCCAGAGTATAATTCAACTCAATCCCACGATATTTAGTAAGGCACTTATCAACCGGAAAATTCAAAGAACGCTTCACACGAGTAGTCCCATTTTCACCAGACAATCCACGTACGACTAACATGTGTCGGGAGTCAAGTGCCTGATCAAAAATGAATCCACTCGTGGACTTACCCAAAACCCACATTCCTGTCATAACCGTAGCGAAAAACACACATATCATCAGCTTCCACCGCTGAGCCGTATGTCTCAATGGAAACTCCATACTCAGATCCTGTCAGAGTTAATCCTGTGATGTCCAGACAATCAATACCCAGCGAGCGTTTCCACACTTCAAACAAAATATAAGAATAAAATGTAACATGCAAAGACACCTTATGATGTAGAATATAAAAACTTCTAAAAAACTCAAAACAATCCGACTTGTGATACAAAAATACCCAAAATATGCATGAAAAAATAAAATTATGATCTCAGACAATCACTAAAATGTTCTATAACCTGAAAATCAATAGTAACAACAGAATCACAATTTTGTCACAAAAATCAACACAATATCAAAACAACCAACAAATACAGAAATTACAAAAGATTTTTTTTTTTTTTTTTTTATCAAAGTTCGTGTGTCTTCTTTGGTGATCCTCTTCTTAAACAAAAATATGAGTTTCACAAAAAATAGTTCGAATGTATGCGCAAAAACGAAGGTTCATAAAGAGTTCGCAAAATCAACGATATAAAGACGCAAACGTGGGGTCAATGTGTGATCCTCTTGAAGCTTGATCCGTTTTATACCCTGATCAGGTATTCAAAGCTCAGGTTTCACACCTGAGTAACCGTTGCTCACTGAGAATTGGATTATTATGCCAATTAAACAGTGAGGTTAAAGAGAAATTTCAATCTCCTCTTCTCTCAATAAATTGAGACCAAAACAGGATTATTATGCCTGTTCGGGTCTCTGAAGACGTCAAAACTCAGGAAGCAGAAGTAATCTCAGCAGGGATTCCCGCTGCACTTCTCACTTGAACCGTTGAACCTCCTTGGTCTGGGGAACTGCGTGACGAAGCTCCTCCGTCTGAAGGCTGAAGCTGCAGGTCCTCCTGTACGTCTGAAAGAGCGCGCTGGGGCTCCTCAGCTTGTGCGCACTGAGACCAATGGAACCAGGTGTCTCCTTTTCCTTGCAGACGGACAGCGTGCGACGTCCTCTCGACGACTCGATATGGTCCAGTGAAACGGGGCTCCGACCACTTCCTTTTGATGATCTTTAGCCGCACCCAGTTGGTTCCTGGAACCGGTCCTGCGTCTGGACGTTCCTGTGTCGTCTGGTGTCTTGCAAATTCAGCTGCCAGATTCTGTAACTCATTAAAGAAATCTTTATGAGATAAATGTGCAAGTTCACCTTTCCATCCTGGAATCCGGGTCCCCGGTCCTGGAAACATCCGTCCTGTGTGTAGCTCATATGGAGAGAATCCTGTGGATTGGTTAATGGACATTCGGACAGACATCAAAGCAATCGGCAAACCATCTACCCAATTTAATTTGGTATGTGCACATATTTTAGCCAATTTTTGTTTAATTGTTTGATTTAATCTTTCAACCTTGCCTTGGGATGGGGGATGATATACTGTACCAAACGCATGTTTCAATCCTAGGATCTGCTCCACTGTCTGCAGGTCCTGGTTCCTGAAATGAGTGCCGTTGTCTGATCTTATCTTTTCTGGAAATCCGTGTGTTGGAATATAATGATTGATCAAACACTTTATGACAGTTTTGCTGTCCTCCTTCTTAGCTGGCCACGCCTCTGGCCAACCTGAGTATGCGTCCACACACATCAATACATACCTGTATCCTCTAACAGGTGTAATCATATCTGTAAAATCCACAATTATTTCCTTACCTGGCTGTGTGGTCAGGGGGAAATATCCCCTCGGTAGTTTAATAGTGGGTTTTGCATTGTGTTGTCCACAAAGTTCACATGTTTTCACATGATTTTTTACCATGTCCCTCATAAATGGATGCCACCAGTGTTCCAAGTTTTTTAACATCTGTGCAATACCTACATGTCCAAGTCCGTGAGCTTCCTGAAGAACCTGAATTCTCATGTTAGGAGGAAGGATTACTTTACCGCTCGGTCCCCTCCAGAGGCCTTCATTGCACACGGCACCTCTCGATATCCAGACTGATCGTTCCTCCGGTGAGACTCCTTTCTGATGAAAGATAATTTTTTCCAAATGAGTTTGTTCCATTAACTCAGTTTCTGTACTTACCATCAGAAGAGACGGCAAATATCCAGCTGCTCCTTTGGCAGCCTCATCTGCAGCAGCATTCCCTGCTGCCACTCTGGTCTTGCTTTGATCATGTCCCCTGCATTTAATCACAGCAACAGATTTTGGCAGCAACAGTGCCTCTGCCAAGGTTTTCATCTCATTTTCATGTTTTATTGGCTTTTGTGCAGCAGTGAGAAATCCTGCTCTAAGCCACTGAGGAAGTTCTACATGCACAGCGCTAGCCACATAGGCTGAATCACTGTATATGTTAACCCTCAGTCCTTCAGCCAATTTAAGAGCTTCAATCATTCCCATCAGCTCTGCTCTCTGTGCCGATTGGGCACCCTTTAACCTTTCTGCTTTCAATACCTGAAACTCACTTCCCAAATCTTCCACAATGGCATATGCTGCTCTTAACCCATCCGTATCATGTTTAAAACAACAACCATCTGTGTACAGATTTCTCACATCATCACCTCCTAAAGGGGATGCTTGTAGATCCGGTCTGATTTTTTCTGCCTTTTGTACCAACTCCTCACAATTATGTGGCTGTCCTGTTTGCATCCTATCAGCCATATTTACCCCGTCATGTACAAAAGTTACATTAGGTGATTCCAAGATTTTGCTCAGTTTTTGTTGTCTCAGTGTTGTCAATGTAAAGTGTTGAGAGTTCACATATGCCACTACACTGTGTGATGTCATAACCTGTAGAGGGTGTCCCATCACAATGTGCGCTGTCTTTTGAATCATTTTTCCAACGCCTGCTGCATGTCTGGTGCATGCAGGGTGTCTTTTTTCCATGGGGTCCAGCATTGCGCTGACGTATTGAAGAATCTTCCTTTCCCCCTCTTTTTTCTGATACAGAACGGCATTAACAGTCAGTTCTGTAACAGAAACATCCAAATAAAACGGCGAAGCATAATCTGGGATGGCCAACTGCACGGCAGCAGCTAATCTTTGTTTAAGACAAATGAAAGCATCCTCAGCTGCCGTATAGTCCAAGTCAGAGCATGAGTGAGATTACGAATGCCATGTTCCCTGACCAACGCCCGTAAGGGGTCTGTCAGTCCAGTATAGTCAGAAACATAATTCCTACTATAACCAGTCAATCCGAGAAATGACAACATCTCCTTCACAGTACGTGGTTTGGGGTGACTTAAGATCGCAGATTTGTGACTGGGAGACATCTGAGTCCCCGTTCCAGTCACAATCCTCCCCAAAAAAGAAACTTGTTTCCTAGCAACCTGCAGTTTAGATTTACTTACTTTGAAACCCCTTCCTGCCAGGTGCAACAACACGCGTCGTGTGGCTTCAATACAAGACTCCAACGTTTGTGCTGCTAGCATCAGGTCATCCACGTACTGAATCAAAGTGACACCGTCAGGGAGCTGACAATCTGCTAGTTGTTGTTTCAAAACTTGGTTGAAGATTCCCGGAGAGAGAGCAAAACCCTGAGGGAGACGAGTGTATCTCAGCTGCTGACCCCTGTAGGTGAAAGAGAATATGTCCCTGCAGTTCTCATCTAAAGGGAGACAAAAGAAAGCGTTAGCCAAGTCCACACAAGAGAACCAGGTCTGGGATGGATCAAGGTTCGTCAAAGCCACATGAGGATTTGGAACTGGCACTGTAGGGGTCAACAAAACAGAATTAATTGCCCTCAGATCATGTGCCATTCGATATTTACCCGTCCCTTTCTTTTCAATAGGTAAAATAGGAGTATTCCAGCCGGAGGTGGAAGATTCTAACACCCCCGCTTCCAGAAGACCCCTGATCGTGTCTGCTATCCCCTCCTCTGCCGCCTGCTTATGTGGATATTGTGACCTCCATATAGGAGGACCCGGCTGCAGAGCAAACGTAACAGGCGTGATGTCAGCCAACCCCACATCAGTGGGCCCTGCAGCCCACAGAGACTCAGGCAGAGAAGTTAACATTTGAGCTGCAGTCGGATGATCAGTCAATTCCCTGCCATGATGTCTGGGAAGCTGAACATGTCCCATAACCACAGAATCCACAGCGGAACACCTAATTTTGTACGTGTTTGTTGAAGGAGAGAAAAGGAGATCAGGAGCAACAGTATTCTGCCAGTCAGCAACATTGAGGGAGCGTTTTACCACGCCTCCTAATTCCATCGCCTGATGTCCAGGATGCAGAGCCAAAGAAATATGTGGTACAGCCTCATCCTGCATCTTATACCAAATCAACTGTTCCTGGGTCAGATTAACCGCCGCAGCCACACCCTCCGGTGCCACAAAGATGTCCTGTGAAAACACAGTCCAATCTTTACCCGCCAACTGCGCTTCAAACTGTTCCTGAAACCATTCAGTCTGGTGTTGGTCATAAAAGAAAGTTACGTGAGGGACATCAGGAGGCGTTCCATAAGGAGCAAGTGCTTGGATCCAGGGCTTCCAAAGCAGAAAACAGGACAGAATCCCAGCATGTTCAGTCGTCTCTGGCTGCAATACACCCCAGTATATGTCCGAGAGCTGCTCCTCAGCTTGTTGCAGCAAAAATTGTCCATGTGTATAGACAGGAGAGCAGGTGTGAGACGATCCATCAGGAAAAGTGACCATCAGTCCATCTGGTCCACACAAAATGGTTGCCCCCAAAGCAATCAACAAGTCTCTCCCCAATAAATTCACAGGAGAGGAGGGGGAACACACAAAAGAATGTGTCAGTGTTTGTCTGCCCACGACTGTGTGCAGTGGTGTGGAAAGCGGCAGAGTCTGTTTCACCCCAGAGAAACCAACCACTGAAATTGTCCGATCAGAGAGTTTTTGCGCAGGCATGACAACATTCATGGTGGAATATGTCGCTCCTGTGTCCACCAAAATGGTAAAGAATGTCCATCAACTGTCACATCAATCAGGGGATCTGCCAACGCGCCCTGATGCAAATTTCTCTCCGGGGTGTGTCAGTACTGTCCAGACTGAGAGTACTGTCCAGGATGAGAGTACTGTCCAGGATGCCGTGGAAGCAGAGCAGCATTCGGAGGCTGCTGCGGCATCTGATCCGGCCCTGCACCAGCTTGTGCAGGAGGCTGTGTGTTGTGAGGGCACCGTCGAGCCCAGTGACCCTCTTCTCCACAATAAAAACACACGTCTCTGTTCATTGAGCCTCGTCCACCCCGTCCTCGCACACCTGCCCAAACAGGCGCCCTCCTACGCCCCCACGCCACCCTGGAACACCAGACTGCCAACACGGATCTGCATATATGTACGAACCAGGTTGCGCCGCTGCAGCAGGAGCCCGACCCGGAACAGGAAATGATGCAGGAGGAGTCGCCAACAGAGCCTTAGCCTCCTTCCGTCCCTCTTTTAAGAGAGACATCTTGTGTTTGGCTTCCTCTAATTGAAGTTTCAGCAATTGTTTCTTATATTCTTCCTGTTCCTTCTGCACGTCCTTCTCCTCGTCCTGTGATAATTGCAAAAAATGTATTAAATGCAACTCCCACTTTGCGTGGTCACAACTCCTCAACTCTGGATTTTTTTCTCATCATATCAGCGACAGAGGGGGAATACCATCCAAGACGGCCTGACGAAAATGTGTTCTCATTAATGTGGCAGAAGACGGATGTACCCCAGTTTGTCGTCTCCATATTTCTATTGCTTTATCTAAAAACACTTTAGGGTGTTCTTTGGGGTCATAAATAAATTTAGGAATGACTGAGAGAGATACAGGGGGAAACATGTCTCTTAAAACAGCACCTACAGCAGTCAGCACAGCCGAGAGTGCCGTGTGATCAGGCAGATTTGTAGTACCTGCAGAGATCTCAACTTCCCGACAATTTGTCACTGTTGTTGCACGACCCAATATGGCTCTAAAATCCCCCAAAGCTAATGTCAAGCCTCTCGTCAGGGAATCCAATTCATGCAGCCACAGAGTAGCTCCATCAACCAGAGAAGGTAACTTCTCCATAAGGATCTGTAAATCTCCAAAAGAAAACGGTTTATATTTATGTCCCTGTTCTGTTGCTAACAACGGCATAACCTGGGCAGAGGAGGCCTCAGACTGCAAAGATGCAGCATCTGAGTGACGTGGTAATGTTGAAATACTAGTAGTCAAACTCTGTATATTACTGCTCAACCTCTGCTCAGATTGTAACAACGCCTTGTGCACAGAATCAAAATCAGCAAATGTGGGGGAAACCACACTGTGGCGTAGAAATGTCTGGAGGAGAAGGGCCAAAGACACTGTCCTGCATGTGTGGTAACAGAGTCCCATTATCATGTGACCGTGGAGTAGAAATGTACCGCGCAGCGCCCCCCTCAGATGATGAAGAGGAATGCACCGAGTCTTCCTCTGACAAGGGAACTTCTTCCACTAGACGGCCCACTAATTTCATATCCAAATTCAGTTGTACCTCCCCTTTTTCCCCCTCCAAGCAGGAAGCGTCGGAGGCGGGGACAACTGCAGCGCCACGAGCGTGTTGTGAAATTTGAGCCACAGCTGGAACAGGCGCCGAAGGAGGCAGAGAAAAACAAATATTCTCACGCTGAACACGATCCGCCATCGGGAGGCCATCAGAGACAGATCGAAAACTAATCAGAGACGCCGGGGATGTAGACATTGAAAGAGGCGCTCCTTGTACTGGCGGAGGAACCGAAGCCATCGGAGGCGCACGAGCTTTAACAAGATCCCACTCCGCTGTCCCCATGCGCACATCCAGTAACGGATACAGTCCCGTATAAAAAGGGTTATAATTGTTATAAGGAGGAGGTAATGAAGCTTCAGATTGACTCAGTACTTGCGGAGGTTTCTCAGAAAACGGCTCCGAGCTGTCCACTACCTGGACTTCAGCTGAATCGGCGTCCTGCGTAACTGGCCGGGTCTTATAAAGATGATCTGTTCCCTGCCATGTTACTAAAAGGTTAGCCCAGAGACGCCTGTCCTGATTCAGTTTTTTCAATTGTTTAGTGAAAGATGCCCTAGCGAACAGATTAGCCTTATCCTTTTCTTCCTGCACGGCATCTCTCTTCTCCACAGCGCGCTTCAAACAGGCATTTAAAATCAGACCCAAAGGCGCCTCGGACGTAATGACGTCATCCTGTTCACGGACCGCAGTTTCTAACAAGGATTTCAAGGCATCCTCCGAAAGATGAAGAGAATCTAATCCAAGCTGCTGATCATATATGTTAATCAAATCTGCAATCTGCTCTTTCATTGATTTCCACGGCCCGATCCCATATGAATAAGCCATTTTATCATCAGTCAGTGCACAAGCCATGAATAACAACAAAAGCCACAGTAGCAAACAAACCGCAGGGTCAAACGCAGCAGCTCAAGTACACACTCACAAACCCACGGAGTCAGACGCACACACCATAACACAGAACAGGCAATTATGACACACAAAGACACATAATAAAAAGACAATGAAACACAAATCACACACTCACACAGAGAAAACTACAGACTACACCAGGTACAAAGAAAACAAACAGATAGTATAGAAAAATAAGAGCCGGCTATTTATACAATGCGAACAACACCTTCCGCAGACTTATTTAACTATTTCATTTACTCATCACTTCCAGTCTGCTACGAGCCGGTCAAGCTCAATCGAGAAAACGCATTTCAATCGACCCGAACACCGACTTTTGGCCGGTAACGAGGAGGGCCGCGCCACCGTCATTAACCCATCCGAATTAGAATTTCGCCGCAACGGATCCCAGATCCGTCCGGACGCAGTTCCCAGAACTGTTCAGCCAATCGACCTTAAATGGTAAGTCCACTATTTTAGACTAGCAAAGTCCTCAGCCGATTCAGACTGATTAAAAACACACCAACTATGAAGCCAAATTATTGTTTTTAGGAGACGGCTAACTTCCAAGGTCACAAACACCTAGCAGACAAAAGCAGAGGGTGCAGCTCTGCGGAGCGTGCCAAAGCTCACCGTTCACAACGTGTGTTTCACCATTAACCATTAAATCAAATATGCTTAATTTCGGTTGAAGATTCCGTACGCATTGTACACAGAAAGTAATTCTGAACACCTGGAACGCCACTCACAAGATGGCGCTTACTACAAACCGAAAGCAAAAAATGAATTAACTCACCGTTTGCAGTTAAACACCGCAACGAATCCTCAGCGTCCCCACCGAGGGTTCCAGACCGCGCAGCCGGACGAGCCTCCAATTTGTCGTGGTCAGGAATATTAAAATAAAACTGTAAAACTACAATTTGAGTTCCGTTCCTGTCCTGTCCCAGGTTCTTCGCCGCGGTCTGGAAACTCTCGCGAGACACAAAGAGACGTATGCAGCGTGATGGCGTCACAGAAGTTCAGAATTTAATCCAATCAGACACAAAGAATCAGACACACAGAGCAGAACAGATAAACATGCAGAGTTACATACAATTACCTGAGATACGTAGAATTACAGACAGACAAACATGCAAGACGTCTTGGAGGAATATAACCAGACCCACAAGCAGTGAAAATCGGATATATTTCTGAATTATTTTTGGTGTAAGCAGATTATATTCGCCGTGGGAGGTTCCTGCTTCAAGCAAGGCGTTCCTTGCTTCGACCAATGAGAAGCTGTCTCCTAGCCCTACTAAAAACGGGACCTCCTTACAATTTGGTCAAGACATCAAAGGGAATCTTACTTCTTTGATGTTACCAGAACCCTGAAGTCCTGCTGACTTTTACAACTTACAAATGCCTCAGGAGACTTAGCTGTATCCAAACAGATAGATAACAAACTGCATATATTGTTTTAGACCAAATTGTCTTAAGGTGAACTGCAGGTCAACACTTCAAAGACGACCATAGATTCAGGTTTTATTACACCAATTTATGCAATGTCCTGACTCAGGCAGGGTCAGAAAATTTCCTGTCGCCTTCCTTAAGCACAAACATCCCAAGACTTCACAAATCTCTGTGAATTCCTGAGTTTTCTACTTTAAATCTTTTAATTTGCTGTTTGGTCTGTTATTTCTCCCAACATGTCTTTGATATTTAAACTTATCTAAACTACAAAAATAATCAGGTCCATAAACTATTTTCAATACAAAACAAAACATTTTCAATTTACTTTTATCATTGACTAATTTTCATTCTAATAAAGTAAAACATTCAATTCAAAGCATGCAAAATTAAAGTATTCTTTATGATATCAGTCTGACAGTTTAAAACTCACAGTCTCAGAGTTCAGAAGTGCATGGGTCAACCGTTTATTGTGCCAAATGTTGCCTAATTGGCCCTTCTTTCCTGAGATAGGAATGTGTTCCTGGTTCTCACACAGATATGCTTCTAACCTCCTGGGGGGGTTCTGTCCTCAAGCACTTTCAAATGCTGATTCTGTGAGCTTCCAACCCCCAGAAGCTGCATCTGAGATTAGTGACCCAAAATTCCTAGTTCTAATTAAAAGATAAAACCAACTCAAACACTACAAAAATGGTTATCTAAGTAAAAGATTCACTAAACTACAGCACTAAAAATGGTTATATGATTAAATTCAACAAAACACTTAACAATGATTATATTTCCTACAACATGACCCAATGCTTTGGGTCACTAAACATGCTTGTTCAGAACAGCGACTCAATCAATCCAAGTGTCTTTGTTTCCTTACGTCTAAACCTTTTTTACCAATAAATTGAATGTATTGAATTTGCGCCTTGTAATGGAATTTGTTGTGAAATGGATCTATATAAATAAAATAAACTAAATTAAGTTATTCCCAGTGTTGTTGTTTAATTGTTAATCTTTTTTTGAATGCTAGGATTTGATTTTCCATGACCTCAATGCATCAGTCTTTTTAAAAACTTTCTCCTAGCAGCTTTTTCACAGTTACCTCTTGACTGCTGTTATTGCCTCCCTGGTGGTCGAGAGAAATATATAAAATGTCCTTTTTCATTGAAGCAGTAAAGTTTTTAAATGAAAGTCAATAACATAGAGCTCCAGCTGGCTTGAGCTAAACTTCAATTTCCCTACGGGGACAAACTAAAGATTGAAAAGTAAATTTATAGGTCACTTTTAGCAAACAATTTATAATAATACCAAATAGTTATGCTCTGCAAAGAGAGTAAAATTCATACCTCCATCAACGAATGTCCTGGTTCTGAATCGGCAAAGCAGCTCTGGTCGAGTGTGATTGAAATGTTTATTTTCCAAAATGTTGCGTTAGATTTATGTCAGATGTAGCAGGACAAAAACATTACAGAAAGTCTCACATTTTCCCCAGATTTTACAGAATATTTTCCTTAAAGGTTCTCTTAGTTTGAGAAGGTGCGATATGAGGGTTTTTGTAATGACCTCGTTTCACATCTGATCTCAGGTTCCTTACGTTGGGGCAGGAAGTGTTTCTCTGTGAGATCCTTCAGCCTACTTCGTGTTGTCAGACCGGTTTTATACAAATAATTTCTCAATTTCTACAGATAAAGCTTTTATCTGTCTTACTTGTGACTCTTGAAGTAGAAACAAAAAAAGGATTCTGATTCACAAAAATGTATTTATTATTTCACAAGAGAAGCTACTTAACATTTTTTATTATAATTTGGAGTAAAAACTGATAACTTAGTCTTAATTAACAGCACAGACATAAAAACAACTTTAATATTATAAAAAACTGTTTTAGAATCCCATATTCACACTGCAAAAAATATCTCACCTTATTATATGCATTGATTAAAATCTAAAGCACATCTCTGACTGCATACTTGAGTAATCCTCTGCAAAAAATCATTTCCTTATTAAAGCTCCTCCTGATCCTCTGATCGGTTGGAGAGGTTTCGCTCTCAAAGTTTCCACGTTAGACACAGACGGTGTACAGTGCTGCTTGTGCAAACGACCCCCACAATCCAGTTGTGTCTCCCCTCTGTGGAGACGGCTCCTCACCCTCTCACCCGCCGGCTGAGCGCCGCTCTGCTGCTCCTGCTGGTCATACATGAAGGTCTAATAAAGTGCAAAATGACATATAGCCCCCCGCCGTAATAATTTCATCCAGCTATACATCATGTGTAGATAATCACCACCATTTTTCCAGATATTTTTGGCTCTGTGAAATTATAAAATATAAATGTCTGATAATGAAGGGCCCAGCAGAGATGTGGCTGTCGGGCTGAGTGGTGGAGATTAATGCTTTGTCCTCAGGTGAACAAGACTCACAGACATGAATCAGTGTGACATGCGTTCCAGAAACATCAGAGCCGGCTGCTCTTTATTATCTCAGTGGAGAGCTCAGTGGGTTTGTTACTGGTCCCCATGTCCGTACTGGTGGCAGCTCAGCGTGACGCTCGGCAGCTTGCTGGGAGGACTGTGACGGGACGGACCCCTCAGCTGCTGCCGATCACAACCTGCTGCTTGTTGTTTTTCAGCTTTTTGTACTTCCTGCTGCTTGATATTTTTCCTGCTTTTGTTCCCTCAGCTCTAATTTTCTGGCTAGGATTGAGCCTCTTCCCCCCGGTGGGGAGCTCGGCTGTAATCTGCACACTGAAACCTGATAACATTATGCTTTGACAATTACTTAAATGACTGAGCAATAAAATGCTAGGAGCCGTGTAATGTCGGCCAGAGGTTTGTGGGCTTTTTGGAACAATGGATTTAGCAATAAACTCACAAATGTTTGCAGTTAGAAAGAATGTGGAACAGAAGGATGAGACTAAATGGAGAAATAACCTCAAACTGGACGTCATAGATCGTGACTGACGTATTTTGATTTGCAGTCTATAGGCTTTTTCTCAACTGTCCATGATATTCCTGCTGACTTAATGAAGGTTTATTGTTGGAGATGGAAATGTCAACCACTTTGTTCCTGGTCCTAAGAGTCTGAGAACATGGACACCGTTCCATGAAAACTGTAGGTTATTAATTTTCCTCTTTTTAAGTCAATTAATTTCACAAGAAGAAGAGAGAAAGGAAACATTTTGAGGAAATAGAGGAAACCATTCAAATGTAGCTTCCCAGGAAGAGGAAATTAATTTTAATGGGTATCTAATGTCTAATGCATTCTGGGAGTTGTCCAAATGTTGTGGTGGATGTAGGTTATGTTCTGGGGTGGGGTTGGGTGGATGGCCTTGGGCTCTATGGGGCTTGGTGGCAGTGCTGCTGTGGAACCACCAATGATGTGCCAAGACTTTACTCTCTTGGTGGTTAGAGGTGGAAAGGCATTTTCTTCTCTCATCTCCAGACAACTTACTCCACCTGCTCCATCACACCACACCCAGGGCCTTGGATACATCACTGGGGGTACAGGAAGGGTATTCCATCTCCAAGATTTCATGTTGCCATGGGTCCCAATTTTATTGTAAATGGTAAACTACCTGTATTTGTATGACATTTTTTCAAGTCTAGATTACCCCAAAGCGCTTTACACTGCATTCAGTCATTCAACCAACCATTTCTGCACCCATTCACCAGCTGGTGGTGGCAGGCTACTGGATAGTAGCCAAAGCTGCCCTGGGGCAGTCTCAGAGAGGTGAAGCTGCCATGCAGCTGACCACCACCAGCAGGTAAGGAGGGTGACCAAGGACACAAAGACAGAGACAGACGGATCAGAGATCAAATGGTCAATCCACCAATTGCAGGACAAAACTTTTATAACCATCATCTGTTCAACAATTCAGACTCTCTCACTTGCATTCTCATGACTAAGACATGTAAGGCCATGGAGCTGGACACAATTGTTGACATCCAGATGAGGGTCTGTCCGATCAGCCTCTCCTATGGTGCATGCAGCGCCACCCTGGAATGAAAGGGACCATCTCCTGGGTCCAGGACCTGGTTGCCCCTTTTGGGTGTTGTTTCCTGGACCTGGGAGTGTAGAGTGTGTATGGGGAGTGTGAGTGTCCGTATAGCATTTATTCTTGTGTGTCTTTATGTTGGGCGTGTGAGTGTGAGTGTCTGTGTGCCCATCGTCACACTCCCTGCCTGTGCCTGTAGGCCCCTGCCTGGACCTCGGTGTCTGGGATCAGGTGCTTGGGTGTGTGCCGGCTCACTCTGATAACAAGGGTGCCTCCTTAAATCTTCCCTCTCCCTATCTGGACACTCCTATGGAAATGTTCTTGGGGGGCCACTGGATCCATTGTGTACTACATTGGTAACTGCAGAGGCGCAACTACACATTATTCAGGTGGATGCAAAAACATAAATTGGCGCCCCCCCAGGGAAGGAACGTCAGGGTGAAGGAGCAACACTAATCTTAATCAGATTTTTATAGTATAGACTGGGGTTGCCACCCGTCATGTAAAATGCGTGGAGTATTAAACCCTCCTCACTTATGCTAGTTTCACCTCCTGGTCAGTAGCGACATTACCTGTAACCACAAGTCCAAAAAGTCACGTCCTGAGAAGTTAAACTCTTGCTACGATCAAGAGACATGAGGAGGAAGACTCTGAGTAGAGATAGATAGATAGATAGATAGATAGATAGTAGTTTTCATTGGAGAAATGTGATTATCTCTCTCTCTCTCTCTATATATATATATATATATATATATGTAGATATATCTATATACATTTACCTCGTTAACTTCACATTTCTCCAATGAATATTTATCAAATGTTATGATTAGAAGGTTAAGTTTCTTATACTTTGCTTTCCTGTGGTTGTACACTTGGCAGTAGAAAATCGATTATTTTATTTATTTCTACTTTTATTTTATATTGATTCTTTCATTTATTATTATGTTGAATATATATTTATTATTTTATTTATTATTATGTCAGTTTTGGTCCTCCGTAGTGTTCAGCTTGGTGATATAATCACACTTTTTTGTTTAGTTAATGGCATCCTGAAGAAGCCTATTTCAAACAGAAATGGAGGGCTGGAGGAAATTGTATGAGGCCATTAATGAGCGTGTGCTAGAAAGAAAGTTTTATTCAGTTCAGATTTTTTGTATGTCCAATAGTTATGAGTGAGTGAGAGAGAGAGAGAGAGGTAAAATTAAGATACAAAATAGCCTAAAAACTTAAACAACTTCCTTTTAACAAGAAGACTCTCCAGCTTAGAGAGACTGGTCATATTCTATGACCAGTTAAAAATTAAGACAACTATGAAGACAGAAAATAAAGAAACACTAGGGGTGGAAGACATTGTATGAGGCTATTTAAGGAGTGTGTGCTAAAAAGAAACACATTAAGAATCTGAAATAGACAGTTCATATTGTTTGTGAACAGTCAGTGAGTGAGACACAGAAGTAAGATTAAGAGATCAATTATCCTAATCACTTTTTTTCGAAAAGGAAAACTCCTCTCCGTCTTTCCGTCCTTTTATCGTTCCTTTCTTCCTTCCACTGGAGATGCCGGAACTAGGTTGGTGGAGTATTATTTAATGATTGGAACTGTCCTTCCGTCCTTTCGTTCCTTCTGTCTATCCTTCCTTCCTTCCTTCCTTCCGTCCGTCCATCCGTCCGCTCGTTCGTTCGTTCGTCCTTCTTTCGTTCCTTCCGTCTGTCTGTCCTTCTTTCGTTCTTTCGTTCCTTCGTTCCCCTTGGCCGTCTCCTGGTGGGACGTGCCTGAAACACCTCACTCACCAGGGAGGCGTCCAGGAGGCATCCTAACCAGATTTTCCGGCTCAAGACCATGGCGTTGGATTTGAAGGCACTGATACTCATCCCGGCCACTTTGCACTCGGCTGCAAATCGCTCTAGTGAGAGCTGTAGATCACAACCTGATGAACGCAGTAGGACCACATCTTCTGCAAAAAGCAGAGGATGCAATCTTAAAGCCACCAAATCGGATCCCCTCAACACCTTGACTGTGCCTAAAAATTCTGTCAATAAAAGTATTGAACAGAATTAGTGACTAAGCAGCATTGGTGGAGTCCAACTCTCACCAGAAACGAGCCCGAGTTACTGCCGGGAATGAGGACCAGACTCTGATTCCGGAGCGTCTGTAGCTCACGATCAGATCATCAAGGTTCCCCACCTTCAGCTGCCATCCTTTTGGTACTGTCCCTCCCACAGGTGGTGAACCCATTTGAAGAGGGAATCAGGTCCCGGGTTTAACCCCTATACCGTTATCTACTGTTCAGTTTTCTCCGATCGTTTCTGTGGGACAAACCTTCCTGACTTGAAATGTAAAAGGCCGCATTTCAGGCTTACTTTTGCTGGGAGGTGTTGGCTTCAGTCACTAGGAGACTCAGGGGGAGCACTACAAAACTCAGGGGAGCACTAAGAGGTGAGGTTTCAGATGAAGCACTAGGGGGACTCAGGGAGAGCACTAGTTGAGGTGAGGGTGCAAAGTCTGCAGCAGCAGTGACTGGAAGTGGTTCCTGTCCCGAAGATGATGAAAAGGCTGTAGCAACGGTGACCGGAGGCATGGCTGAAGCTCCAGCTAGAGATGTGATCAGAGACAAGGCAGACACAGAAGACGTGGCTGGAGCTGGAGCAGATGCAGAAGATGTGGACGGAACTGAGGTGGACGCTGGAGATGCCGGAGCTGGGTTGGTGGAGTATCATTTAATGATTGGAACTGTCCATCCATCCTTCGTTCGTTCCTTCCTGCCTTCGTTCCTTCCGTTCGTCTGTCCTTCCTTCATTCCTTCCATCCATCCGTCCACCCATTTTCTTCCGCTTCTCCATCCGCTTCATATCGCAGGGGTAGCAGCCTAAGTAAGGAGGCCCAGATTTTCCTCTCCCCAGACATTTGGTCCTGGAGTTCCCAGATCAGCAGAGAAACATAGTTCCGCCATCGTTTTCTGGGTCTTCCCGTTAGCCGTCTCCTGGTGGGACGTGCCTGAAACACCTCACTCACCAGGGAGGCGTCCAGGAGGCATCCCAACCAGATTTTATGGCTCAAGACCATGGCGTTGGATTTGAAGGCACTGATACTCATCCCGGCCACTTCGCACTCTGCTGCAATCGCTCCAGTGAGAGCTGTAGATCACAACCTGATGAACGCAGTAGGACCACATCTTCTGCAAAAAGCAGAGGACGCAATCTTAAAGCCACCAAATTAGATTCCCTCAACACCTTGGCTGTGCCTAAAAATTCTGTCAATAAAAATATTGAACAGAATTAGTGACTAAGCAGCTTGGTGGAGTCCAACTCTCACCAGAAACGACCAGTTACTGCCGGGAATGAGGACCAGACTCTGATTCCGGAGCGTCTGTAGCTCACGATCAGATCATCAAGGTTCCCACCTTCAGCTGCCATCCTTTTGGTACTGTCCCTCCCACAGGTGGTGAACCCATTTGAAGAGGGAATCAGGTCCCGGGTTTAACCCCTATACCGTTATCTACTGTTCAGTTTTCTCCGATCGGTTTCTGTGGACAAACCTTCCTGACTTGAAATGTAAAAGGCCGCATTTCAGGCTTCCTTTTGCTGGGAGGTGTTGGCTTCAGTCACTAGGAGACTCAGGGGGAGCACAAGGAGACTAAGGGGAGCACTAGAAACTCAAGGGAGCTAATCAGGAGCACTAAGAGGTGAGGTCTCAGATGAAGCACTAGGGGACTCAGGGAGAGCACTAGTTGAGGTGAGGGGTGCAAAGTCTGCAGCAGCAGTGACTGGAAGTGGTTCCTGTCCCGAAGATGATGAAAAGGCTGTAGCAACGGTGACCGGAGGCATGGCTGAAGCTCCAGCTAGAGATGTGATCAGAGACAAGGCAGACGCAGAAGACGTGGCTGGAGCTGGAGCAGATGCAGAAGATGTGGACGGAACTGAGGTGGACGCTGGAGATGTTGGAGCTGGGTTGGTGGAGTATCACTTAATGATTGGAACTGTCCATCCATCCATCCTTCGTTCGTTCATTCCTTCCTTCGTTCCTTCCGTCCTTCCTTCGTTCCTTCCGTTCGTCTGTCCTTCCTTCATTCCTTCTTTCCATCCATCCACCCATTTTCTTCCGCTTCTCCATCCGCTTCGTATCGCAGGGGTAGCAGCCTAAGTAAGGAGGCCCAGATTTCCCTCTCCCCAGCCATTTGGTCCAGGAGTTCCCAGATCAGCAGAGAAACATAGTTCCTCCATCGTTTTCTGGGTCTTCCCCTTAGCCGTCTCCTGGTGGGACGTGCCTGAAACACCTCACTCACCAGGGAGGCGTCCAGGAGGCATCCCAACCAGATTTTATGGCTCAAGACCATGGCGTTGGATTTGAAGGCACTGATACTCATTTCGGCCACTTCTCACTCGGCTGCGAATCGCTCCAGTGAGAGCTGTAGATCACAACCTGATGAACGCAGTAGGACCACATCTTCTGCAAAAAGCAGAGGATGCAATCTTAAAGCCACCAAATTAGATCCCCTCAACACCTTGGCTGTGCCTAAAAATTCTGTCAATAAAAGTATTGAACAGCATTATTGACAAAGCAGCCTTGGTGGAGTCCAACTCTCACCAGAAACGAGCCCGAGTTACTGCCGGGAATGAGGACCAGACTCTGATTCCAGAGCCTCTGTAGCTCACGATCATCAAGGTCCCCCACCTTCAGCTGCCATCCTTTTGATACTACAACCCACCCTTTGTCCCTCAGGTCTCGGGTTTAACCCCGAGACCTGATTCATTTGGTCTTGGGGTCTCTGCTCATTTGTCTCTGGTCGGCTTCTCTGGGGCAAACCTTCCTGCCTTGAGGTGTAAAAGGCCGCATATCAGGCTTCCTTTGGCTGGGAGGTGTTGGCTTCAGCTTTGGTTCTGTTTTGATGGTTTCATCAATAAATTCTGGCTCTATCTTTCCTTCCCTCAGAACCAGAATTCTTCGATTGCCTCTTGATTTTGTTTTGGGCAGCTCAGGTTTTTTTCCCTTGATTGGAGGTAGAGGTTTGAGTTGATCAAAGCAAAGTTGTGTTTCAACTTTGCTTTGATCAATATCACCTTCCACTTTAGCCCCTTTGCTCTTTATATTTTCCTTCAAATCATCATGTTGCTTTTCTCTCTCATGAACATTTCTGTCATCTTTTGTAGTTGGTTGGTGACTTGTTTAATGTGTTGTTGATCTCTGTCCCTGGTTTCACTTAATATGTGTATCTGTAAATTTAAGGATTTATTTTCTTTCTTAAGGTCTCTCCAATCGTATTCTGTGTGTGCCAAACTTTGTTTCACAGCGAAAGCCTCTTTCTTTTCCTGTAAAGCTAAGAGCTTGGAAGTCTCAGCCTGCTGCTCTATGAGTTTACTCACCTCCTGTTCTTTTTTTGCCAGACATTCTTTTAGTGCCCTGTTTCGCTTTTTTTCCTGAGTTAATGCACAAGAAGATAAACCCACCCTTGCTTTAAACTCTTGCTTTGTTCTCTCTATGGCTTCCTCCATTGGGGTTCTGGGAAGTTTCTTCTCGAGAGTTTTATATTCCTTCTCTGCCTCTTTCAAAAGCTTTTCCAGAGTTGTTACCCTGGCCTCAAGAACTTTGGACTTGTCTTTTTCTTTTGAAATCTCATTATTCTTAATGCCAATTTCATCAATTTTTCGGAACACCTCAGCCTCAAGTTTCCTCACTTCATTTTGTTGCTTTTCAAGCTTTGTTTGGAATGCTGTGATTACAGACATTATTTGCTGTTTTTCTGCCTCAACCTTCTCAATTTGTAGTCTTGAATCCCTCTCCTGGTTTTTTAAAGAGGCTTGAAGTTCTTTAACTTTGTTTTTGTAGTCTTTTATCTCAGACAGTAACTGAGTCCTGTGGGAATTCTGGTTCTCTAACTCTTGTTGCAACTTAGGGATTTGCAGACTTTCCAGGTGTTTATTTTGCCTGAGAGACCAGTTCAGGTCTTTGGTGAGTGATTTGATATTCTCATTCAGAAGCTCATTTTGTTGGTGAGCTTTTTCCAATTCCTCCTCCAGCATGTTCTCCTTAATCAGCACCGCAGAGTTTTCTTTAATCCTATGCAAAAAATCCAAAACAACGAAAGCCAATTCATCTCTTGTCATTTCTCCAATTTGGGACTTGGTTAATGAATCAGGGTCAATTTCTCTCATTTTGACTGTATCAGAAATGTATCAGAAAAGTTACAAAAAAATGCAATGTTAAATCCTATATGGAAATCCAACGTCCGTACTGCTTCTTGAGCTTCTTGTAAATTTGATTCAGATGCAGGACATTCAAGCATCTGTTTTTTATGACATCACAACACTTTGACATCATCAGATTCCATCAGTGGAACAATGTAATGTATGCTATGTTGCTAGGCAACAGCAAAGCCAGCTCACTTTCCAGTCTTCTGGCTGTTTTTACTTTAACAGCCAAACAGCCAAATCTTACAAGCACATATACTTTTTATACAGTATCTTGAGTGAGGAGTCAGTAGTCACTCCTAGACACTTGTTTTTTACTCCTGGTGAGTAAGAAACAAAGGGATTACAGAATGACATGAACATTATTTGACACAACAGGTGATTATTATTAGAAAATAGAAAATTCCTGCAGAAATTTTGAGGGGCCATGCCAAAGTGTGCCCGTCGGATTAATAAATCGTTCCGATGGCAAAAATGCTAATAATGCTAAAAAAAGCTGCAATGTAGTCAATAACCTGCGAGGAGTCAGAAGCATGTTGACTAAGCTCTTCTCGTACCATTTAGTATGTTGCATAAGCTAAAATTAGCCAAAATGCTAATGTTAGCATGATTGCTATCAGTATCATGTTTGCCATCACTAGCATGTTGTCTGTCATTACTTACTCCATTCATTATACAAAATGTTGCTAATAACTAAGAAAAATATTCTGATGCTTAATATTAGTATCAATGCTAAGCTAAGTTAAATTGTAGTCCAAAAATGTTATTGCTCTAGCTTCCACAAGCCAGTTCTATAATCAGAAATATAATGACAATACTATCACCCTACCTAAGGCAGTGCACAGACTCACACTGTTGAAATGACCTATTTCAAGTCAGTATTACACAAACTGATGGGCTTTACACTGCTCATCATCAATTGTTAATGACTGAAGCTCTTGCCATATCCATCACCATAGCTGATCTAATTCACTGCAATAGTGCAACAGCTGAACCCAACAGCAACAGATTATTATTGAGGCTTTTATTTTGAAATTTTCAGTAAGCTTCATTTTAAATGACCACACTAAATCAATGGTTTGGTTAAACAAGTCATGTAAAACCCAAAAGAAGAATAGTTGATGTAAAAATGGTCAAGGGTTTTATTTTGAAATTTTCCGTAGGCCTAATTTTTTATGGCAACACTAATCCAGTGTGTAAGAGTGGTTTGGTAACACCAGTTATTTAATCACAAATAGAGCAACTGCATGATTTGAAAATGGTCAAGAGACGAATAACCCCCCCCCCCCCCCTCACCCCGGTCCGCAGCAACATTTTCCAAGTCTTGACCCGGTCCGCGGTAGTAAAAAGGTTGGGGACCGTGATCCGTCAGATAAGTCTTCTGCATGTTGGTGTTCCCGCTAAATCCCTAATATACCGAATTTCTGTTGTCTTCACCCTTTTATCGCAGCCTGTGGGGTTTTTCCCTGACTGGGAACGAGAATAAACCTGTTGAATGTGACAGGTGGCCAATCAGAAAGCGCGGTGACGTAAGAACAGAGGAGAATCCAGAGGGGAACAGAGGGGAATATTGCAAACTGAGAGTCCGGTGGCTATCGGAGATGATATGTGGAAATGTTTATTTTTAAAACTAAAGGTCATTATTAGGTTTATTCAGCTTAAAATGTTAACTATGAAAAAACATAGTCGCCTCCAGTGGCGCAACTACACATTTTTCAGGTGGATGCGAAAACAAAAATCGGCGCCCCCCTCCCACCCACCCCCACCTCCGAAGGAAGGAACGTCAGGGTGAAGGAGCGATGCTCACTCGCTCACTCCCCCCCCCCTCCTCCTCCCCCAGGAGACAATGCGTGAGGGCTACATTTACCTCGTTATGTGCGCGAAGTAAACGAGCGAAAGGCGCTGAAGTGTATGAGAGAACATCATCGGCGAGTCGCCCCCTCCAGACGGGGTTTTGGCGCCCCCTCTGGTGCTGCGCCCCTATGGGTTGCATACGCTGCATAGCCACTTTTTGCGCCACTGGGTAACTGTGGCCAGTTTGCAGCATCCTGCTAAATTAGTCAAGTTTAAGGAAATAGTCCTGCTCCCTTCCTTTTCCAATATGACTTGACACAAGTGCACAAAACAGGATCCACATGGAGGAGCGAGTTTGGTGGGAAAGAACTTGCCCAGAGTATGATTTCAAAAGGCCCGCCCCCTTTTTGAAAGAAATATAATGAAAACTGAAAGATAAATATTTAAAAGTTCCCATAATCAGACTCCTAAACGTGGAAACTCTCCTGAGAAGAGTTGCAGCGGTGTGTCACTTGAGAAGATTTAAGAACTCCTTATTATACCATATGGATCAGGAATGAGATGTTTCTCAACTTCATATGTTTGCAATGGCCTCTAACCCATTTCCACAGAAATCAGCAGCTTTATGCCACAATTGGTTCCTTCTAAGAAGATTTCCTTTTTTGCTTTTACACAGTTCAAGTTGGAAACACTAAATGACGTCTTTAGAGTTTCTAATGCTCGGTTTTCTTTGTAACTGAGCCACACAGAGCGATCTCTTGGCAAACACTCACATTTATACAGAAATAACGAGCAAGTGAAATAACTACTTCCCTTTGGTCTACTACATGAGAGGTACTCTGGCAGCTCCCTGCAGACACATGCTCAATAGGTGTGAGGTCACGTAATTGTTAGACTGTTTGGTTAAGTCTCTACTGTTCTCATGTCTGTCAGAGCATTGATCACCCTCCCTGCAGAGACGCACCTGGCTGCAGATTGCCTGCTCTGTTTAGTTCAAACATAAACCATTTGGCGTTTCAGTAAACCCCAGGCTGCCGGGATCTCTTCACAAGCCTGCAGGACTGCGGCAGCTGGTGGGTTTATCTAGTCTCAGCTGTTTTGTTGGTGTAACATCAGTAAATGCTGGAGTTCTCCCCATCCGGCATCTGTTAGTCAAAGCTATGCAGAAGCCCACGGACACGCTGAGGAAAGAAGCTTTCTCTTTGGTGTTAAAAAGGATCTGTTGTTTGGTGATTTTAATTGCCTTTTGGTTTATCTTGTGTTGGGTTCACAGTGTTTTACACGTGAGAGCATCAAGAACTTTTATCCGCTCTGTGACTCAGTCTAAAGCCAGGTGCAAGAAAAGCACAAGTGTCCAATGTATGTGGGTCTAATGTTTAGTCAAAAAACTATCCATACACGTGTCAGATATGATTTAAGCAAGATGTTTTTGTATTTTTGAATGACTAAGTCAAACTTGAATCTGATACAGAATCTGTGGAGGGAATCAAAGATCACTAGACTGTTAGAAGGTTTTTCAAACTCAAAGACCTGGATAAATCATCCAAATGCTAATAGAAACAAGCGGAAAGCTGCTCACCAAACATAAGCATCGTCCACTGATGACTTGGAATGGTTTAGAGAAATTTTAACAAGCCATTTAAAAACATAGAATAATTAAACACGCTGACCTTTCTGGAAATTGATGCTCTTTTTGAGAGACGCTGTCTCATTTCCTCTCAGAAACAAACTTTGTGGTTGAATGAAAATCATTCTAAACATAAATCAGCCAGGGATGTGGATTGTTTGGGGGTTAACTCTGGTGCATTTGGATTTGTTTTCATTTTAAGTCTCATTATTTATGCCTTTTGGACTAAATAAAAAAGTAAGGAATTTAAAGTTCATTAAGTCTTCGACCTGGTGACATTATTTTCTAAATAGCATTCTGGACTGCCATCAACGACTCCTTTTTCCTGATTGCTCTGCTTTATGTCAGTGAGTTGGATTTACTAAGCTCACTGGATTTACTAAGCAGCTTTCAAAAAAGCTTCACTTTTACTGAGCAGAGCAGAGCAGTAGGCGATGTTGGGGTAACGACGGTACAATAACCACTCAGTGCAATGAGTCACAGGAAGAGTGAACACAAAAAGAGTAACTCATGTTGATGTAATCAGTCTCTTATTGTTTGGATTTGCAGCCCCATAATTGCTTGTTTTGGATTTTTTTTTCTGTGACAGATCGAGTGTGGATGTAACTTTACAGATTTATAATTGTTATCAATTGTTATTTATTCAGCAACCACTAATTAGTTCATGTGCTGATGATAGGAGATGCATTTTATGAACCTTTCTGGATTCAGATGCTTTTGAACCAATGTCTTTTGACGAGCATCGCGCGGCCTCTGGTTTTATTGCCTCTCTGCTCCAACAGATTGCTCCAACAGCATGTGATTGAGGGCTGTGCAATGCCAGGAGGTATTGGTTGTTGAGGATGGATGAATGGATGTGAGGAGGTGGAAGTCAGAGGGTTTAATGAGGAGCCTATAGTGAAGGTGGGGGAGGAGGGTCAGTGTGAGGCTGGGCGTCTCCGGCACTGATGTGTCACCAGCTCTCATCAGTTCAATAAGTGGGAGAGAGACGATGGAGAATAGATTAATGGGATGCTAGCAATGAGATGAGGGAGGAAGATAAATGGGTGAAAGGAGGTGGAGGGTGGCTGAAAAACTGGGATTTTAGGAAGATATGCATGTGAATGCAGTGATACAATAAAGTATTTGCCTCTTTAAAGTTTTCTTCTGCTGTCATGTTTTGTCACACTGAAATGTTTCAGATCATCAAGCAAATTTTAATGTCAGTCCTCCTTGTATCTACAAGTGCAGTGAATCCTTTACGTCAATCTGCGGGAGTTTTCTTCTTTGCAGAATTAAATTGTTTAGCGCACGAACAAAACATAATCTCTTTTTAAATGTATGTCTGCACTTTAACTAGGCCACTCCAAAACCTTAATTTTGTTATTTTATTTAATACACTCATAGATGGACCGCTGCAAAACTCAACTGAGCTTGAGTTTCGGGTCATGAACTAATCAATTGGTTGTCTTGTTTTCTAGTAGAGAGCAGAATTCATTGTTTGGTAAATTATGTTCTGGTGTGAAAGAAATTTATAACAAGTCATCCTGATTCTGTAGTGTCACACTACCACTAAAATGCAAACTTTATTTTTGCTTGACATTAATATTTGTTTGCTGATTTAAAACATAAGTGTGACAAAAATAACATTATTTCCCTGAGATGTAGCAGAGATGTTTTAAAAAGTACTTCATATGAAACAGTGGTGCCCATAGAGATTTTAACATAAAGTTTGGGAAAAAAAAAATAAGAATTGCACATTTTGTGTTTTGTTGAAGCTTAGGTCTCATCATTATTGTTAGAGGCTAGTAAAAAGTGCTGCAATAAAAACAGAATCATTATCTCACACTAAAATGTTTAGAAAATTACAACTTTTGTTTTGATTACATTTATTCAGAAATGAAGAAAATCCTACATTTTGAATTTAAATTCAGTTTAAAGGATTCAAGACAAAGTTCCCAAGAGTATTTTGAAAAGAAGCAGGCCACAGCATCACAAATTCACCACTATGCTTAACAGTGGAGTTCAGATACCTTTTTCACCAGAAACACCTGTATATTCGTCTTATCTGCCTACAGCAAACAGATCCTACTGAGAGTATATAAGCATATTGTTTATCTCCAAATTTATGTTTGTTATGTTTGTTTTGGTAAGTCAGAAACAGTTTCAAGATAAGATTTTATTTGCATTGTACCTTTCATACACAAGGCAATATAAAGCACTTTATATGACACCAGAAAGGACAAAAGGTGTATTTTACAGAAAATTGACAGATAGATGGAACTAATGTGACACTGTCTAGTTAAGTCTGGGTGACTGGATAATTTCTTGTCTTAGTAAAAATAATTTCTTTTAAATGAGGCTGATTTCCCCGCTCCCTTTACTAAATGACTGTAGTAACATTAAAAGGTTTGATTTTTCAAAAGATTTTCAGTGTGAGATCATGCAGCTAAAGCAAATGATAAATTGATTTTTACACATCTTTACCGTGGATACTAATCAGCATATGGTTGCATATGGTAAAATTAGAGTTCTAATTTATGCTTCATTTAAGCAAACTCAACGTGCCAAATGACAGCAGTAATTCGCCTCTGTGCAGGATGTGTTTACATTGGCCCTATCAGGATGTCTCCTGTGAGTCTCTCCCTGGACAGAGCTGAGGGTTTCCCTGCTCTTCATGTGGCAAAGTCATCATCTTCCCAAAGGGCTGTGTGAGCGTTGTCATGGCTGACCCCTGCACTACAACTGCACAATGCTGATGCTGTTTTCATCACGAGTTAATAAACCCCTATTACTCAGATTGGTTCTTATTGTGTTTATTTGCCTGTAATTAGCGTTTCATGCTTTATGTGTTTTTCTAATCCCAGACCCAAAAGAAGACCCAACTAAATTTAAAAAAAGATGGTTCCCAAAGGAATAGAGTGCGCTTGTGTTACAGGAGCATTATTCATCCAACTGGAAAGTCAGAAAGGATTGAGAGTCGGCTTACTATTAGCGCAGGCTGCAGTTAGCACACAGTATGTATGAGTAAGCGCCCAGCGGTTATACAAACAGCACAGGTATTGTTGTGGAACAGGTGGGGTCCCTCCATACAGTCAGTGTATCTATTACATATATTGAATGTTTACATCTAAAAAAAGAGCATTTAGAGGGTTAATAATGACACACAGATTTAACAAAAGAGCAAACAAAGTCTCTGGACGTCAGTTAGATACGTTTCCTGGACATGTTGCTCTGTGTGAATGGTTGACTTTATAAACTAAATGACAAATAAAATAAAATCTTTACATTTATTTAAAATACTTGGCCTCCCATGGAGGTGTGCACAGCGCTGGCACTGCCAGAGCGCCTCCTGCTGTTAGTGATGGGTTTGACTCCTGAAATGACACTGTAAAAATAAACGTCTCTAATTTATGGTATAATATAGCAGCAGCTGAGGTTGCCAGAATTTAACCGTATATTTATCCAGTAAATATACGGTTATATTTTACAGTATTTAAACAATTCAATAATTAAAATTTTCCAGAATTTTACTGTAAAAATACAGTTTAAATACAGATGCTGCTATTGTACTGTAAATTAGAGACTTTTTACAGTGTAGGATAGGTTTAGTTTAAAAAGGGTTTGATTTCTAGGAAATGTAGTCCCATCTGCACGAAGAGCAAACAGTTTTAACTATTGTGATAAAAGATAACATATATATATATATAAAGAAAATAATATAATAATGTGCCAAAATATTCTGTTTTTCTTTTAAAGACAGGTCGGTTATAGAGATCTACACTGATCATTATTTTCTCTGACATACAAAGCTTTACACGCTAAGGATAAATGACAACAGAATGATTGTGTAACTGTTCTGAACAGTTTATTTAAAGCATGTCACTTTTGGGAGATGACTGACATTTCATCGTCCGTTGTCAGTGGTTTTAATATTAAGGAAAAAGGAAAACATGGCATTATGGTAATTAATGATGATTATCTGTCTCAAACAGGGAGTGGCAGTCATCTCTCTCTTCTTCATCCTGGTGTCCATCACTACGTTCTGCTTGGAGACGCATGAGGCCTTTGACATAAAACAAAACATTACAGAGCTCATCAGAGAGGGAAACATCACGCGAATGGAGATTAGGAATGAGACCGTCACCAACCCAAAGCTCATCATGGTGGAGGGAATCTGTGTGGTGTGGTTTACCTTTGAGTTCCTGGTCCGAATCATCTGCTGTCCAAACAAACTGGCCTTCATCAAGAACACACTCAACATCATTGACTTTGTGGCCATCCTGCCTTTCTACCTGGAGATGAGTTTGAGGGGTCTGTCGTCCAAGGCGGCCAGCAACGTGCTCGGTTTCCTCCGCGTGGTGCGCTTCGTGAGGATTCTGCGGATCTTCAAGCTCACGCGCCACTTCGTGGGCCTGCGCGTGCTCGGTCACACGCTGAGGGCCAGCGTCAACGAGTTCCTCCTGCTGGTCATCTTCCTCGCATTGGGAGTGCTCATCTTTGCCACCATGATTTACTACGCCGAGCGCATCGGAGTCACTTACAACCCCGAGATTAAAAACCACTTCAAAAACATCCCCATCAGCTTCTGGTGGGCGGTGGTCACTATGACGACGCTGGGCTACGGGGACATGTTTCCACAGACGTGGCTGGGCATGATAGTGGGGGCGCTGTGTGCTCTGGCCGGCGTGCTGACCATCGCCATGCCCGTCCCCGTGATCGTCAATAACTTCGGCATGTACTACTCGCTGGCCATGGCGAAGCAGAAGCTGCCGAAGAAGAAGAAGAAGCACACCCAGAACCCAGACGCCCCGACCGACTCGGCCTCGTTTGTGAAATCGGAAACAAACTCACACATAGACAGCACTCAGAGCGACACGTGTCCGCTGGCGGCGGAGGAGAGCAGCAGCAGGAACCGCTCAGGTGAGGCCAACATTTCACACTGAAGGGCCAGTTCAACCGAAATACACAGCAGTCTGTACATCCATCCATTGTCTTGACACCCTTGGTGGGGTCGGGATGTGCTGGTGCCCATCTCCGGCTCCAGGCGGGGCGTGGGGTCCACCCTGGACAGGTTGCCAGTCTGTCGCAGGGCAACAGAGACACACAGGACAAACAACCATGCACACACCTAGGGAGAATTTAGACAGACCAAGTCTGAGAGGAGCCATTTAAAAGCCCATCTCTCAGAAAAAGTCACTTCAGTCTTTGTGCTTCATAAATCTTCAGTCTTGTGTGGTTATTTACTGAGAAGTTGAAGGTTACTTTAACAGGAAATAGAGGGAGAAGACGGTGCCCCACTAGGGATTTTCCTGTGGGAACATGTAAAGGATTTTGGTCAGTAACTACCTACTAAAAAAGTGAGTTTTAACTTTCTTCAAGGGTTTTATGATACTAATAGCCTAAAAAAAATTCTGGACAGTTCCATTAAAGTAGATGTAGGTTTAAATTGCATCTATTTTGGGCAAGTAAAACATTATTTCAGATCATGCAAGGAAGAATATCTGCATGGTTTCTGAATCATATTGCCAATAGGGGACAAATTATTTTAACCTTTTGCTAATCTCAGGTGGTTGTGTCTGATATTGTCACATATTATGAGCACCGAAACTGCAGTGTGTCATATTTCATGCTAAATATTCCCAAATATAGATTGTGTTTTCAGAAGCTCAAGTAGTAAAAAGAGAAGACAGTAAGTCCAAAATCTCTGCAAATTTATTTCCCATTTGATATTATTTGAAGACAATTTTTCAAAAGCCAATCCTTCAAAATTCTCAGAATGTTTCTGAGAATGTGCATGTTTGTTCCTCTTTTGTTCTAGTTTAGTTACTTTGTTCACTGTTTAAACAGATTATTATTCAAGTATTTAAATTTAAGAGTCTTTATTTCTCCCCCTGGGTACAGCAGGGCAGGCTATTCATGATGAATACTCTGTCTCTTCTAATACTACAAAACCCACTGCGGTTGGCTTTCAGATTCCAGAGACGTGGCGTTGTTGCGACAGATGCTCTGCTTTTAGTCATGTAGACAGAAATCCACCTCGATTAAATTATTGCCCCTAACATCTCAGTCAAATTGGATTTCATCACAGCAAAAATGCTGCTTTTTATGCAGTGTGCCTCAGCCGTGGTCTTGCTCCACGGGGAACCCTCAGTGACAGCTTTGGCTTTCTTGTCTTTGTGTGTTTTCGTCTCCACATCAGACTCCAAACAGAACGGGGACGCGAATGTGGCGCTTTCAGACGAGGAAGGCTGCAGTCTGACCCAGCCGCTGTCGCCCAGTGAGAAGTGGTCGCTGCGCTGCTCCAGAGGACGAGGCAAGAACAAGGAGGGCTCCTGCTTCATCCTAACGTCTGGAGAGCCCAGCATCCATGTTGGTGGGTTACGTCACCACCTCACCTTTAGTTTCATTTAGTGCAGTTCAAGTAAATAAAATTCAATTAAATTTACTTTAGTTCAGTCTAATCCTGTTCAAATCAAGTTGTTTAATTTAGATTCAGTTCAATTTTTATGAAATGCAGTTCAGTTTAATTAAGTTTATTTCGGTTTTTATAAAAACACCAGTTCAGCTCAGTTCACTTAAATTAACTTTGAATCCATTATGCCTTTACTGTTGATTTTTTTAGTTATAATTGCTAAAAAATAATTTTTTTGATTTTTGCAATCAGATGTTATCTGATTGCAAATGAAACTGATAATTATTTAATGAAACAATAGTCATAGTGACATCATCCAACAATGAATTATAATTTACATTTCAACAACAAAAAAAACATGTGAATACATATTTAGCAATCAAAAGAAAACCATTTTTTTTGGATTGCATATGTTAAACTCCAGTCTCAAGATATCTTGATTTGCTTCCTGTCTGTTGTTGTATTGATTTAAAAGCTTTATTGCTCACATTTAAAGTTTTAAATGATCTAGCTCTGTCTGATTTATGCAATCTTCTCTCAGCAGTCACACACCTTTGAGTTCACTGCGGTCAGCCAGTTTTTCCTCGATGTTCCCAGATTAAAGTTAAAACATAAACGATGGTGTTTTTTTTTTTTTCTTTTGCCACCTGCATGTTACAACATGTCACCAGCTCCCAACAAACAACATTAATCAACACTCAGTGAGCGATGGAGCTTTCAGGAAATACATTCAAGTACAAAGTCCATATAATGGGCTGTTGAAAAAAACATGCAAACTCTCCCGGGCCCCTGTAGTAAGTGCTCCATTTATGAGGCCTGTTTTTGTTTCTCCGAAAGCAATAAGGCTAATGACCTCTCCGAGTGAAATGCGATTTAGCAAAGTGCAAAAAGGGGAAAAAAAACTCAAGCTATGTGAGGTGTTCTGGGGGTGTTTGGTGATGCCAGAAAACACAGTGGGATCTCTGTTTTAAACGTGGGGGATGTTGCTACATCCAGAGACTCATCTTTAAGCAGCTTCTGGGTCCTTTGTGAATCCCAGTTTCTTTATTCATGTGTATCTGGGAATGAAAGTGAAATAATTACAAGTAAAAAAATAATATTGTTTTGTTAATCAAGCAAAAGATATAAAGAAAAGACAAAATGCAGTGATTACATCCTAATTTTAGGTCTTCTCTCCATCTGAAACAAGTAAAGTGAGCATCTTCATGCATCTTCTGAGGAAAATTATCTCGACTTTTCTCTAAGGTTTCTCAAAAGGTTTTGATGAAGCAACTTCTCTTCTGACTTCTAGTGATTAGCAAGCTATTAGTGGATTTACTGGCATGGTTTAAGTCACTGTCGTGTTGCAGGGTCAGCTTAACCAGACTCTTTTTTCTGAAGGTCTTTTGATCTCACCACAGTGTTTGCTCTCCTGTCAGCCAAGATAATAACAAAATAAACTGTCAATATCTTTGTTTTTTATAAATCCTAATACTATACTGTATGGACCTTTTCCCATTAAACACAAGATGCGTTTTGGTCCCCTGTGTCAAATCATGCATGAGAAACATTAGTTTTCGTCAGCAGACAGATAGATGATGCAATTACAGCTCCAAAGCTCTTTTATTGATTTTCTATTGATCTGAAATGTAAAAAATTACACAGAGCCGCCTGTAGTGACTCCTGGCCAACAGAGCTTCCTCAGCTCATGCTGACGACACTGTTGTTCCCATCAGCTTAAAGACTGAAGTTCTTAAACTGTGAAGTTAAATTGAATTGAACTCAAAAAACCTGGAGCCCAATTTGATAAATGAATTGAGTGGAGACGATTATTTGAGGTGTTTAATATCTCTACTCTCAAAAAAAAACTTTTCCTTTGTGCACGTTACTGTTTTGCAACAGGTACTTCATTTTGATGTGTTTCCACATCCTGCAGTGACGACTTATAAGGAGTTTGTAAGGAGTTACAAGAGTCCAGGTGAGAGGTGATAAAAACATGAACACCCTTCTTCAGAGCCTTAAAGAGAGTTAAGGCTTTTCTGTCTCTGGAAGCCATTACTCCAAAATCAACACAAAAGCCAGATTAGAGTTTGCCAAAGATACTAATTATTGGAGAAATGTTCTGTTGTGTCATGAAACTAAAATTGAAGTGTTTGGTCATAATGATGCTGTGCCTGACGGTGTTCTTGAGCAATGTGGCCTACAGACCTGACTCGGGTTCTGTCTGGAGGAATGAGACCAAATTACAAATATCTAGTGCTATAAAACGTATGTAAACGTGTGTAATTTGAAAAACTTAAAACATAAATCATTTTTGCAAACCTAACTGAATAAAAACCAAAAGCTTTTGCCTGGGTTAATGTCAAACAACTTACCATCCATCCAACAACTTTCAAATGTAAATGAGATGATGGATATATAAAAATAATGGTGGAAAATAATCTGAAAGTGTGAAAAAAAAACCCACTAAAATTTCAGGTTCTTTTGTGAAAAAGTGAGGTAATTTAACAGTCATTTAGATGTATTTCAGAAAAAAACACACAAAAATGACAAAATGCTGATGAAAGACAGAACATCCCAGAACTAATCTATGGTGGAAAGAGGAGCGTGTTAATTGAATCCAGTGGTCTGTATCTGCTGAGCATCTGTACAGCAGCATCCTGTTCTACTGCAGGATCGTCTCGCATGCATGTGTCTCTTATTAGCCAACATTAGCTGAAAGATAAAGGTCATTCTATTAACTCCCATTTGGCTTCAGCTGGAGATGTTTTCATATGGAAGTACTAGGCTAAGTTTAGCTTGCTTCCTTTCTTGTTTGATATAACTTGTTGATCATTTTGCTTATAGTTTATTTTAATTACAGTTCATTGTGGGAGGAGAAAACTTACATCTTGCTGCTGTACTATTTCATAAATATTTCTATTACATGTGCCTTTGATTGACCATTATTATTAGAAAAAAGGGCTTTTGGTTCAAAATTGTTTAGGTAAAATTAAAAATTCAGAATCTCTTTTTTTCCCATGCATGAAAAAGCTGCCTCTGTGGCTGCAGGCATTTTCAGTAGGCTTGTTGTAAATAGATTATGACTCATTGGCTCTGGTCTTCAGTGCTGTGCCCATGGGGGATTGGGCTGCTTGATACCAGAGAGTTGCTGGGAAAAAGGTGTGGATAATTTCAAAAAAGAGGTATGACTTGCTGCAGAGCAAGAGATGGACGGATGGATGGATGGAGATGCTCTCAGAGTCAACAGTAAATGGAGGCTTACAGTACCAACAAATGGTTGACTTGAATAAAGTCAGCACAGGAAGTTTCTTCAATACTTAATGCTGATTAATGTCTGCATACATGTAGAACCAAACACTTTCAAAATGCGTTCATAGGGTAGAGTGCACCATGAGAGCGTGTGAGGATGTGCAAACAGGCAGAGGAAATGTTCCAGATGAACCTGGATATTCCTCAGAGACTCTTCTGGATAAATTGGAAGATTGATTTTTTTGTTTTTCTTTCACTGGTAGGTTTCCATTAACAGCACAAAGATGTAAAGCAGAGACTTTTGTCCACCTCAGAAGTTTTCTGTCTGCGGTCTACTGTTGTATTTTAAATAGTTATTAGTTAGTAATGATAATTTTAATCATTTTGTAACCTTTCTGAATTTTTACATCTGATCTATTATAAAAATTCAGTTATTCCATGTTGTTTCGTTCCCTCAACACACTTTGCCACCGTCCACGATGCACAGCTCAGCCACTCGTAGTTTATATGCGAAAAGCTAATTTTTCAATTAAATTATTATTATTTTCATTTCATTGCATTAATTGGATTGGATGATGGCTGATTATTTTGATGCCAGGACTGAATGAGCCCTCTAAGTGTTTTCTATGAAACATTTTGTTCTGGTCTGTCACAAAACTAGAGATTTTAATGTAATTCAACAAATACCGGGTTGTTCAAGTATGTGAAGAAATTGCACTGCAAAAACACAAAATCAAAGTATTTTTGGTATAGTTTCTAGTGCAAATATCAAAACACACTTAAAATGACACAAGATATAGGAGCATATTTTAAGTAAATAATTCCTTATTTTTTTATTTTAAATGTACTAGTTACCCTGGTAGATTATCTTACAAGACATTTTCCCCATCTAAAAGTGAAATAATATGCCAGTGGAATTAACACTTTGTCATTGAGAAATTATTATTATTATTGAGGAATTATTGAGTTAAAACAAGCTCCAATATCTTGCTGAAAAGTTACTTGACATGTTTTTTCTTATTTCAAGAGTACTAACAGAGCAGAGCAGTCACTCAGTTCATAAAGTTAAACTCAAATTCTATAAATTCTTTACATATTAAGTCACTTTCTCTTGTGCAGAATCAAATACCCTTTGTTGTTGTTCATCTCTACGTTTGTGTTTCTCCACAGAAGGCTGTAAAGATATTCTCGGTACCAGTGGAAACTACACCCAGCCGGAGGTCACCACTCTGACCTAAAGGAGGAGGAGGAAACGTGAAGTCTGCTGTCCAATCCCTGCTGCCGAAATAAACCGCAGAGCCACATGTTGTACATCAAGATGAATCGTTTTTGTTTCCTAATGTAACATATCTGATAAAACAGTAGATATGTAGTTATATTTGCGAAGCATTTTGCATGTATTGCATGATCTAACATGGTACTAGTTATACCAGATACACTCACAATTTACTGGTCAATATAGCTCCTTTCAAGGGCCCTGAAGCCATTTATTTCTGTCTGTTTATGTGCTACAGGCTCATAAAAGACAGTTCCCCCTGCAAAGGAAATGGTTCCATTTCCTTTTTTACAGCTCAAAGTGGTAAAACCCTAAATTTTACTATTCCTGTTGCGAGAATCATTTTTCCGACCTCCACTATAGCGGCATTAAGCAGTAAAAAACAGAAACACAGTTAATTAAAGTGGAAAATAAATTAAGAGGTCAGCTGGCCACTAACTAACTAACTAATTTAGGTCTTAAACTCCAAGCAAGAAACGTAGTAAAAACTTTGATTTTGTTTAAAATAATTTACAATCCAAACAAAATCTGTCCTCAGAGTGACTGCTGTTTATTAGATTGTGGTATGTAGTTAAAGCTTTGTAAATCTTTTTATTTATATAGGTAGTCACTGGGATTACAACCTTTACAGAAATATGAACACATACACCTATCATGGGGATATTGTGTCTTGTTCAATTTGGATTTTTAATTATTTATTTTAACTGTTAAGTTTTCCTGGTGGAGTGATGACAACATACAACTTTAGTTATTTCTAAAAACAAGAATTAGGAGCACAACTATAAGTTTATTGTGGATTTTCTATTGACCTAGAGTCAAAAATAATACAATCAGCTCTAATATATACATGCAGGACATCTAATATTTGGCTACTTGTCTTTTAGCTGATAAGTCAACCATTTCTGTATCCAACAAGCTTCCTTTCTGGTACATGATCAGATTTTAACTTTTTTACTGGCTTGAGGTTGAAGTTTTTAAAGGAGTCATTTCAGAAGTTTAAACTTTGACAGTTAAGTTTTCCTAAAATAATATTAGACTTCTGTCAGTGGTGCAAAAAGTGGGTATGCAGCGCATGCAACGCATAGGGGCGCAGCACCAGAGAGGGCGCCAAAACCCTGATGATGTTTTCGTATCCACCTGAATGTGTAGCTGCGCCACTGACTTCCGTAATGGTCTTGACAACAATGTTGTTGAAAACTTCAGTTATTTTTAAAAGTAGACTCAATAACAGCACACAAAATTAAAATACTAGTATTATTCCTTATAATAAGCAAGGCAGGATATCCACCAGGAAACACTTTATGCCTGTTGATGACTTCAAAAAGTGGAGAAACTTAGCACTGATTATTGAACCAAATCACTGGAGTTGTATGTTGTCTTGTCATTTCACAGTTCACAATAAATCAATAAAAGCCTAAAATGATACAATGTGCATGTGGGTGATGGGTTTGAACAGAACAGTAGGACACCTTTGAGTACAGATTATCATATTTTCCACTGTTTGCCTTCTGCTGTGTCACTGCCTTCTAATACTGCAGAATGTGCAGATCTGTCTTTCTGGAACAGCCCAGAAGCAATGCTGCTTAAGCAACATGTTGACTTGTAAATGCTTATAAATTAGGACAGTTTGATGGAAGCTGGAGAAAATAAATCGGTGGAGCAGTATTGTCTGTTTATCATATTAGCTCAGTGCAGTCGATGCATCGTTACTGGTTGACTCTGGACCAAAAATGCAGACTCTATTAGATTAAGTGGTAGATTTTCTGTACGTGCTGGTAAAAATACATACAACGCCATCGGTTCCGCTTGTGCCTCATGGTGAGTAATGGAGTTTAGATGTCTGTAATGTAATCAGCTTTTGTTTCTCACTGCCTCCAAGCCCAGAAGCAGCAGGAAAATGATTTATTTACATGTGTTTATAATGTATTCCTCATGCTCTACCATAGTGGCCTTATGTTTAATAAAGCAAAAGGGAAATTAATTTATGTCCTTAAACTATTTCTATACTGACGCCGATGTCTGTAACGTATAAGCAGCTGTAAGTATGTAGCACAGTACATGATAGATGATTAATTCCCTGTAAAGTCTGTTTATGCATTATAAAATAGCTGTTAACCAACAACGAGATCATTATTTTGAATATTCACCTTTTTACTCTTATTTTCTGTAGTTCCTGTTGTACATATTCAACGTTGTCAGACAAGCACACTGCACATCTGTTCAATATTTGACCTGAACTGATCATAAAGGTAACTGTGGTGAATTTTAGCCCAGTTTTAACTGTCAGGTGTGCGTGTGTGTGGGAGGGAGTGTGTGATGTTATACCTCCAAGGCATGTATTTCTATGCAGAAATTCAAATAAAACCCATTTCCTCCACCCCGGTGTTGAAGATACGTTGGTGTCGCTTCTGTTTTTGTTCCTCATTAGCAGAGGAGTTTTTCATCAGCGTTATCTGCTGTGCAGCTATTTATAAATGAACCAGCAGACGACTCAGAGCGCCTGCTCGGAGCGCTGCAGCGGCAGTCACAGCTGCGCCTCCTGCTCTCTGCTGCCTCCCTGATTATGTACCAAAAGGTGTACATGGCACGCAGATCACATCTCCATGGAGATCAGAGATGACAGGCAGCACTAATTAACGCTCGGCTACATGGGTCCCTTTCTCTCACTGCTGTTTATCACATGCAAATAAACGCTGCCTGGATGCTCTGGTTCGCTCAGACGGAACGCAGGCAAAATTATCAGAGGATTGACTCCTTAATGAAAAGGTTTGATGTTCAGGGATGCATTGTAGCGCTGTGATGGAGGGAAATGATCAATGAAAAGAAAAGTTTAAGGAGCTTTATATGAACTTAGCCCAGAAACCAGGATGACAAACAGAGGAATAATCTGTTGGTTTAATTTTGGCTCCAATAAAGTGTAACTTGAATTTTTACACAGGCATCCTGATGAGCTTCAACACACATCAATAATGATCAGTAATTTACAGAATTCGGTTTCCGGTTGAAAATATTTACCTCACTACTTGAAGAATATCATCTTTTAATACCATTATATTTACACTCAGTTATAGAGATACACAGAGGATGAAAGGACAATAACTTTTTGAGATGGAATAAATTATTTCTATTTGCTGAATGCCAGCATAACCCGAAGGAGATACAAAATCAGTCCAAATGTATGATGGACCAAAACTGACATAATTAAAAATAAAAGCAGAAATCTATATTTTTTGTCTTTCCTTAAGCATATGTTTAAGGAAAAGAAAAAAACAAAAGTTTTTTAATTAAAATGAACATTTTAATTTTTAATTATGTCAGTTTTGGTTCTCCATACAAACGTTGGATCAAGATGTAGTCAGATATATTTGACTGCTTTAAATCTCTTGAAATGTTTTCACCCAAGAATTAGTTTTTATCAAGGTATTCATTGTTCTCTTGTCGTTCTCATAATTAAGTCTACATTCATCATAGCTACTGAAAAACTTTCAACAAAGTAAAAATTTTATCATGAAAAAGTTGTGACAAACATTTACTAAATACTCTGTCAGGTGTTTTTGTCGCGCTTTTAAAAATGTGTCCATAACCTTTGAACTCTTCTAGATTTGGAGAAATTCTGATAAACTAATTAACATGTTTGATGGGATTAAAATTTTGTACAGACACAAATAATAATAAAATTTGTTCAGATTTGAATTCAGTCCCCTTTACCCTGATTATCCTGAAATAAAATCCAACACTCCCAATTGATGAAAGTTGTTTCAAATGTGATCTTTAAATGTACATCAATGAATGAATGAATGCATTTCAATGTAAAGAGCACCTTTAAATTCATAATAAACTGTGGCTGGAGAGGAACAGTCAGAGTTGAAGTGTGATGGAGAATCTGCCAGGGCTTGTCCTGTCATCCATGATTACTCCCTTTTATTGTTCCTGCTTGTTCCCTGCTTTTTTCCCCCTCTGTAAGAGGTTGTCATGACAATAGTGAACATGGTTACCATGGAGAGGTGCTCAACCAGAGCCATTCTGCTGTCTGAGCCACTCATACTGTGTAGACTTGACTTATCCCGAATAAACTTATGCCAGTTCATTAGTCAATGAGGATGTAAAGTTTCATGTTAATGATGAATCGTTATTGTCCCAGATCATTATTGTGAAAGATAAAGAAACGACTCGCTCAGCTGGATCTATTTATTGATCTTGCTTCATGTGAGTCAATTCTTTTAAAATAAAAGATAAACTAAGCTGAACGCAAAAAAAAATGTGGATTTGAAGCAGCAGTTGAAATGTCGGAATAATTTGGAGATTTTGTTTCTGAACCCTCAGTCCAACAGGGACAGATGACAGATGGAAGAAAATAAGAGAGGAGAGAGAGAGCTGCCCGCCCTCGCCTGATTCTGGTTTTTCTTCTGCAGGTCCAGTGGCCGTCGAAAATGCCGGCCATGCTTCAGAGCTCTGATCTGAAATTAATTGGTTCTGAATAGAGGTGTGCCGATCGATCGGTCACCGATCACAATCGGCCGATTTTGGTGAAAAAGTGTCTGATCGGTGATCGGCCGATCATTGGCTCTGTTACCGATACCGATCACCTGCATCTCATTTCTCAGCCCGCCTGAGCAGCTGGTCTTGTCTTTCCTTCACTGCACAAATGCGCAGCAACAAATCCTAAGCGATGTGTAACTATAACGCACTGAGTGAATGAGGACGTTTGCGTGTTGCGGCGGAAAATTGAAGCAGGTCAAAATGCATCAACACGAGAAGCTAATATGGAATAAAACAATGTAGCCATACTTGACGGGAGTTTGGCTACATCGAGGCTCACTGAAGTAAAAAAGACATGGAGGATCAGACAGCAGGTAAAGCAGCACAGCTACAAACACTCACGGGTTAGCATGACGGTCAGAAAGCTAAACAAATAACCTGGAAAATTATTTAAGTCTTGGAGCTGCGATGTAAGACGCTGGTTCTGCTCTCGCTGTTGAACCGCTGCTCCGCTACAGGTAGTAATATTTAATATTTAGTAATATTTAATATTTAGTAATATTTGACACGGAGCCGCTTCTGCTCCACCTGGTAGTGACTCATTATTTAGCCTCTTCAAAGCCTCATATGTTATCAGTCTGTTAAAGATAGTATTATTGATAGCAGTACAATTTGCACAATGTCTGTTTTGTTTAGTTTTCTTCTTGGAAAAAGTTGTTAAAAACAAGTTTTTGTCTAGATTAAGGTGAATTCATGGTTCCCTTTTCCACATAATGTAACAGTAGTGTTTATGATAAAAAATAAATTAATAAATAAATAATAATTATGTGATCTGTATCGGCGATTGTTCCTCAGGGGTGATCGGTATCGGCAGAAAAAAACCTGATCGGCACATCCCTAGTTCTGAAAGTTGTTGCTGCTGAACCCAGTTTACAGCTTGTTAAAAAAGTTGATGACCTCTAGTGGTTCAGTTTTGCACAAGTTTTAGCTTTGGTCATATGTTTCTGCATTCTGTGATAACTCCTCCAAAAGGTCTTTTTACTCTTGTTAAGAGTACACTGTGGTAGGATTAATCAGTTTACACTTTTAAGGCATTTTAACATAAATTCACAGCTCAAAGAAATTCAGGTCCAAAAGCTGAAAATATGACTTTAAACCGTTCTAGACCCAGTTCAGTTTGTTATCTTTCTTTGGAAAACCAGGCTAAATCCTGAGGCTGCTGCCAATTTCTACCTGGAAATTAGGAGGCTTTGCTATCTTAGAACATTTTATAAAGCTACAAATATCAATGCATATTTAATGATTTCTGATGTAGAAACTGTATTTCTTAGAGTGTGACAAATTAAAATGAAAAAATCTACACAGATATTGTGTATATCGCCTTGTCATTTGGGTGTGGAAAAAGCCTTTTCAGGAAAGGTTAAATCTACATTCATGAACACATCTTTCATCCATTTGAGCTGAAAATACAGAGAAACGGGAATTCATGTCCACTAATCACATTCTTTCAATAAATCTTTCAGTGAATCATAAATGTTTTTTTTTAATAATCACTTCTTAGATCAAATATTCACATGGCTTACAAGAAAGCTGTGACTCCTCTCCACTCTAATTTTATTTCATAAAAACTACATAAAGTTCTAATACGACCGCCTTAAACTTAAAGGTCATCAGAAAAAAACACCAGACAACGACACCACAGGAGAGACGAAGGATTAACTTTGTTTCAAGAGACAGTCCAAGTACCGTAACAGAGGTTCTGCCCCACTTCAGAGGCTGCAGAAGCCCTGGGTGTTTAGCAGCGGACTTTCACTATGTTCCCTTTGTGTTTGTGAGGGAGAGAGAACTATGGCAAGCCGTTTTAACATAAATTCGGTTTACCGCCCTTACATTCCAGATATCTCAAATTGTTTAACGACTAGACGTTTTAGCGATTTAAGATATCTCCAATTATATTTCGACTAGAGAAAATACATATTTGAGATATCTCTAATTACATTCTGACTAGTCGAAATGACGTCAGATTTACCATTGACTTGAATGGAGACTTCAATTCAAGATATCTTAAATTAATTACTGACTATCTGAAATACAGATTTCAGATATCTTCAATTAAATTATGACTAGTCATAAAGTAAATTCAAGATATCTTGATTTTAGTTTTGACTAGTCATAATTCTAATTAAAGATATCTCGAATTACTCCATAATTCAAGATATCTTAAATGTATTTTTGGATAGGAGAAATGTTATTTTGACTAGTGAAAGCTAAATTATAAATATCTTAAAAGCAAATAACGACTAGACAAAACTAAATTAAAGATATCTTGAATTGTAATTTTGACTAGTCAAAATTCCTTTTAAGATATCTCTAAATGAATTGGAGATATCTTAAATTATTCAGCTTTTCCATTTAAGATATCTTAAATTGACATTTCGACTAGTCAGAATGACATCACTGATATCTTGAATTATTATTCTGTCTAGTCAAAACGTCCCAGACTTACGTATCAATTTGAAAGTTTAATAAAACAATGAAAAATAGAGAAAACGAAAAAAAGATGTCAATGTCAAATTTATTTATATAGCACTTTACAGCAGCATAACTGCACCAAAGTGCTGCACAAGAACAACAACACACATAACAAACAGAGCACAAAACAATACATCAATTAAATGCCAAAGAGTAAAAATAAGTTTTAAGAAGCGATTTAAAATGATCCAGGCTGTGGGCAGATCTGATCTGGAAAGGCAAGTTATTCCATAAGACAGGAGCAGCAACAGAAAAAGCTCGATCTCCTTTCCTCTTTAGTCGACTACGAGGAACTGTCAGTAATAACTGATTATTTGATCGTAAGGTTCTGGGCACAGACCGGAGATTTAAAAGGTCCCGAAGATAAGGGGGGGCCAAGCCATTTAAAACTTTAAAAGTTAACAAAAGAATCTTAAAATCTATTCGATAAAAGACAGGCAGCCAATGTAAAGATGCCAGAGTTGGGCTTATATGGTCATGCTTCCTGGTTCCTGTGAGAAGCTGTGCTGCCGCGTTCTGGATCATTTGAAGTTGCTGAATCTGCGATTTATCCATCCCTCTATATAAAGAGTTGCAGTAATCCAGACGAGTTGTTATGAAGGCATGGATAAGTCCTTCAAAGTCCTTAAAACAGAAGTAGGATTTAACTTTTGCTAAAAGCCGAAGGTGGTAAAAACTCGATTTAACGACAGAGCTGACTTGTTTATCTAGCTTTAAAGAGCTGTCAAAAGTGAAACCAAGATTCCTAGCAGACGTCTAGCAGATGGTTAAAAATGCGCTACTTTCATGTTGAAAATGGTTTGACAATAACAATTTTAGCTGTTTTTAAGTGCATTCGATTTGTCAGAAATGGATAAACAGAATATTCTTTGTAGATGTTAGAAGCAATCCTATAGTTTCTGAAGTTTTGCTATGTCCGCATAACATTGTCGAGCTCTTTCTAATTTGTGGCATTTACTTTACTGACAATTTTGTTCAGGAAACATAAAATTCTGCAGGCAACTGTTTGGACAGCACAAAGGGGCTTCCACGTCATTCTTATTTCAGATATCTAAAATTGTAATTTTGACTGTGTCGAAGATATCTTAAATCGTAATTACGGATATGTGTCCTGTCAAATGACAGATCCGGTGACGTCATTTGAGATATCTTGAAAGGAATTTTGACTAGTCAAAATGTAATTGAAGATATCTTGAATTATTCTTCTTACTAGTCAGACTGTAAATACAGATATCTTAAATTACCATTACGGATAGTCAAAATGTAGTTTTGCCTAGTCAAAATGCATTTTTAGATATCTGGAATGTTATTAAGGATAGTCAGACGAAACCGAATTTATGTTAAAACGGCTTGCCATAAGAGAACACTGATCATACCCTTTGAATGTACGACTCCATCAGCGTTGACCCTGACAGGCTGTCCATCACCCCGACTCCCCCGCTTCTGCCACCAACCTCTGCGTCTCGGCCTCTGCCACCCCCACATGATGGTCGGCTGCACGTCGACCACCTCCGCAATCAGGAGTTATATTGAATTTCATTCAAAATAGCCTTTTAGTCGCCGCTAACAAGCTTCAAAGTCTGGCTCAACTCATCCTCGGCAAAGCACAAAGTAAAAGGCAGCCGTGCTAAACGAGCTACGAGCCAATTACGTCTGGTGACATCAGGGTAGCGTGTGAGTCAGCCTCACTTTGCACATCAGCCGTTTTGCTTTGCATGCTTCTCTCTTTAGGACTGAATGCTGATATTTTAACATCCTGCAGAAGCAAACCACTTCCTGCATGTGTGGCCTATGTGGTTCTGGTGGCTTCTATCGGTGTGGCAATGAATGACAAGGAGCTGCTCAAGTTGGCATCAGCTGTTTCTTTAATTCTCCATCTGCATTTCACACAACGGGCATGGAGGAAAGGTCAGTCTCTGGCATAAAACAAGCTCCTCGTTGGTGATCCTCATGGCTCTGAGGATTACCCATAATAAAGTAACCGCAATAAAATCAAATTACAGTGATCACATAGTGGATTTTGTTTTACAGTAAAAGAACAACCAGTGAGTGTCTTTTTCAGAGAAAATAAAGTAACTAATTAAAATGTTCTGGAAAATAAAATAAAATGCTGACAATTAATTTACTGGATGCCATTTTTATGTTTTAGTTAATATAACCTTGCATTTTAGAACAATGCAGAAACGTAAATGAACCACATCATTATATAAAACTGTTACTATAAAACTCAGTCTCATGTTAACCATCTGTTACAGGAGATTTGGTAAAACATACCTGCATTTTGTCATGATTGAATGAATTATGTTTATGTCCACTAGGTGGCGAGCATGAGTTCATGTGAATGTTTAAATGTAAAAAACAGAACAATAGAAGTAGAGAGAGTCTTGAGTCGTATGCAATACACCTGTGAGCAAGCTGTGCGAACAGACCTTGGAAAAAATGCTTTAATAAAAGTATCTGAGCGTTACACAACGTCTGGTCTTTATCAAGCACGAACATAACACAACGGGCATGGAGGAAACGTCAGTCCACTAGCGGAACAAGTCAGCTTTGGGCCGGGGGGCCGGGGCAAATTACCGGGCCCCTAACGCGGGTAGTGCCGCGTTTTTACACAGGAAGCATTTCGGCTAAACCATGAGTGAAACAGCCAATGGGGCTGACTAGTATATATACCATTGGGGAAGGTAATTTTAACATTAAATACACCTTTCTCAACAGGCGAGGGCGCACTTTCTCCGTCTATAATCAGACATTTAAGCAACCTGAAAGCATTCCTTCCTCCCCGGCACCTCCAGAGGAGGCAAGGAGGAGCCATAGTGTTACCGCGTGGGAAATTCTCACTGCACTTTCCCACGAACTAAACATTCTCAAAAACGACATAATAACGGAACTAGCATGGCCCAGGCCGAACATATTTCAACAATATGCAAAAACGAAAACCACAAACACACTCCACAAAATGCATAATTAATATTTCTTCATCACACGGCAGAGACACGTTACCTTGTCAGTGATCCTCATGGCTCTGAGGATTACCCACAATACCCCGCTCTTTCTAGGGTGAATGCAATACAACTTCTTACCAGCAGATAGTGCATTTTAGCAGGATTTAACGTGAACCATTTTGACTATGTTACACATGTATAGCTGAGGCTTTTCATATAGACATTTTACATAATTTTACATCGTCGACTCGCCTGCTGAACAATTGACTTCTAATGCAAATTTTGTGGTAACTTTACATTACAAATGTCATAATTTACCAAATGAATCTTCATGACAACAGTCATTCATAAAGACTCCTTCATGTTTATGACAGTGTCATGCCAGTCTTATGCACACCCCTTCAAATGAAGTGTTACCAAATGTTCAGTAAATAACATGAGGTTGTAGTGGAACAAACTATGAAAAAGTGTAATTTCCCTGTATAGACTGAAAGTAGCACCTAACTGTTTAATTCCCAGCAATGTTAGTTGATCAAATGTATTTTTTGTATTCATTTTACTTCTCGTCAGTATTACTAAATTGTTTGCTAAACAACTGGTTTTATAAAATGTTTTTATAAATGGTTTTATAAAATGTTGTTGGTTGTCAACAATTGTTCAAGGCACTATATCAGTAAGTCCAATATTAATCATGAGGCAGAAACATCCAGACTCTTTCACCATAAATTGATTCAACCTACAAATAGCAAAGACTTGATCTGAAGTCTGAGGTCAGCCAAAGCCAAAGTGAGTTCTTGAAACTGCATGAAAAGCTTCTGGACAGCTTAAAGCTTTTAGTTACCATTATTTCATGTTAGATAATATTCTTCTCAGAGTGAAAGGATGTCTTTTGTAAAAGTGCAGCCATTATGTCTCAAGACAGGCGAGAAATCACTCGGCCATTACCGTGTGCATTTGCTTCACTTGCCAGTCTCCTGAAATACTGGCTCCATTTAAACATAGTCCAACAGAGAATAATAATGATAAACAATTAGCCCTTTTGCTTTTTTTTATTCAGCCATATCTTTATTAAATTAACCATTTTAAAGCAAAAGCACCACTAGAAACAAGAATGTAACTACATTAGCCCGAAGGGTGAAGCCCATACGTTTGCATAGCAACAGTTTTTTTTAAATTCGTTGCGATACCAGTGAGAAGGCGAGCAAGCACTCCTGCTCAGCAGTGGTCTAATCAGCCGCCCGCTGCTCTTCGGCTGTCACTGCAAAAAGGCTTTTCCGGTGCTACTCTCCAACAGAATATATGAATGGCTGCAATTATCCCCTTTGATGAAGCCGGTGCGCATGAAATGGCAAACCCATTAGAGACGACACGTCCCACACCCACTCCCAGGTAGGAAGGAAACCATTAAGGCCAAAATGTTTTTCATCAAGGGGTCTCAACATCTCCATCTTCAATGTCCTGTTGTTAAATATTGATATTCCCGCTTGCTAATTGCTGCGCTGTCGAAGAAAAGCACCTTTGATTGCACGTGGGTGGATTCTATGACCACACACTTTGTTTCAGGATGTGACAAGTAAAGGCAACCCTGTTAACAGGGAACAGAGCATCAGAAACTGCTGCAGGAACAGATAAATATTGACGTTGTTTGAACTGATCACACACAAAAAAAATGCACTTTCATTTCCATCTTTGACGAAGAGGATAGCTTGTATTATCAAAACAACTTTAAGGAAACTGTTTCACAGCTTTGTTTGCCAGTGTCTTTCTGAAGACAGTTTCGGTGACAAATAAAGCTTGAGGAGTGTTGTTGTTCTCAGAGACAGCGGCTGCTTGGCAGAGGATGTCCTGGTTCTCAGAGATCTAATTGAAGCCGAGGAAGACGAGGAGCATCGAGTTCGCAAACGGCTGGGTGTTTTTTAGATAGTAAGCTCCTCCTGTTCTGTTCTTTTATCTTCAAAACAGGGTCAAAATTCAAAGCAGCTGCCCCATTACTGCGCAGTACATCAGCCTTTCTCAAATGGGTGTGCGTCTGAACTTTGTCCCACTGTGGTGTCAAACGGCTGACCTGAAGTTTTCCTCCTCCAGCAGGAAAAAACAAAGTGAGGCTACAAAGCTGCAGCTCGTGACCTTTTTCCTACCGGTTTTTCTGCCTTTTTGCTGATAATAGATGCTGTGCATTTACACCTTGGCAACGTCTAATATCGCTGCGCAAAGAAATAGCGAGTTATCTGTTATGTAAACAAGTATTGCTAGAAGTTTGTGACAATGTGGGTTTGATGCTATTATTTTATGAACAGGATTGACACAGAACACAATATAAAGACAGATCAAATCTTCAGCAGGAAAACATTGAATGAGCTAACTACTTCCAATGTGAAATGCCTACAATTAGATAGGTAATGTTAGAAGATAAAAAGAAAAACAGTAAAATGGACATTTTAATTAACAAAACATGAGACTGCTTGTACAGAAACGGCCCGTATCATAAGACCTGACCTCATACTCTGGGAGTGTGGCATACCAGAGTCCAGCACCGGATTTCCAGAGGGATGCAGTGAAATGCCGTCTCCAAGTTTGATGTCTCTACATGACTTTAAAGGGACAGTATACGTAAAATGGACTTTTTTGAACTTTACTTCATGTTATAATGCTATTCCCATCATAACAGCTATACCTGGAGAGTTGCCTTGATTCTTTCACGCATGTATTTAATTTCCATGGCAACTGTTCCGCTGTACAAAACACCTGGGTGGACCTAGCCCCACCTTGGAGACGCAGCTCCAAGGCGGAGCTGCGGTGTCAGCTCCTTCAGACTAGTGGCAGCAGTTAGCAATGGTGGATCTGCACTCCTGCTGAGCTCATTATACCATTGATAAAAACGTTGTCAAAGGTTCTTGTGATGTGTTCCTGAAGGTGAAAGAGATAGAGGCCCGATTTCAATTTGAATTTGATGTACACAGCATTTTTCTAACAACTGAAGGTAATGTAGTTACTTAATTTTGCTATAAAATGGCTCCATGTGGCTGGAAAGTAGATAATACTGCCACTTTAACTTTAAATGAACAACATCAAGTCCTTGTATTTGTATTTTTTTGTTTTTGCAGTATTGCTTGTAGGTCAAACAGCACCGGCCTGTCCTCTGAACAAGTTCCGTACTAGACCATGTGTACCCGCTGTGGAGGAAAACAGCAGCTGGAAGAGCCATGTGAGAATATGACTGATGGATCTTTTCCCACACAGACCCTGTCTGCTAGGAAAATGCCTCTAGAAGTGTGAAAGCTGTCCATCAACGGTCTTTTCTTAGAATAGGTGAAGGGGTGGTGGGAAATTAGGAAGCAGCCTCCTTGGCTGCGAGCGCTGCTGTGAGATAAATATCTGCAACAGAACCTGCAGGTGGTGTTCTCATCGTACGGTCTCTCTCTCCCTATCCATCTCTGGACATTATCGGGTCACTGGAGCCTGTTTGTGAAGCCCATGAGTTACACTGTGATGGGAAATGATTTGTTTACAGGATACAGACAGGAAAGACACTCTTCTCCCTGACTCTTCTACACAGTCAAGAAAGGAAGCGTGATGTTTGACACATATTCACTCATGACCAATAGTAGCGCAACAACACTGGGAGAAGTCGTCTCAAAGTGCATGATGTGTAGCATAACAAGATGTTACATGAACCCACTCTTTAGTAAAAGTGAAGCCGTTGTTACATTTTCAAAAACAGCAGGATACTAGAATACTATGTGATATGCGGTACTGTCAGATTCAGTGTACTCAGTGAGAGTAGCAGTACTTAAACAGAGTTTGACTCAAGTAAAAGTAAAACAATTTACTCAAGTAAAAGTAGTGGTATATTACAAAAATATTACTAAAGTAGCGTGCAATAAAACTACACTTCTTTTTTTTTTTTAGAAAAGCTGTGGATTAAGAATCAAAATCAGATTTTTCCAATGCATCATCAAGCTGGAGGATTTTCTTCAATGGAAATGTTCTCAGGAAACGATCATTTTCATAAACTTCTAATCTGAAGTGACTTAAACAGGAAACTTCACTCTGATTTAATGTCAGACGGTAAAGAGAACAACTTTTCCAAGTGACCTATTGTTGATTTTAATTAGCATATCTACCACCCACACAAAATGGGAACATTGAAATCCTCGTTTTATTTTGTTCTCTTTGTACTTTGAAACATTACAGTTTAAACAAAAAATATATTTAAACACCGGAATAAAATAGACACACAATACGCTCTGTTGAATAAAAGTCGTTGTTTTAATTTCCTCTTCACTCCACAGTGTTTTTACACTATATATCACTCTATCCACCAAATTAGTTAAAGTTCCTGTCTTATTGTTGCAGTCATACATGTCTTCCTGATTACGTTCCCAGTTTTGCGCTGGACTTCGTCACAGTTCGAGTGAAAAACACAGAGAAGAGATTGCTTAAACGTCAGTGGTCCCGCTCCACCACAACGACATTTGATTTTATGTACTGGTTTTAGATAAGCAGCACACAACACTGAAGGAGAAGAAAAACACAGAGCGAAAAACACCAAAAACCAACACATATTTTCACTTCACACACACACACAGACGCTCCCTGTTGCTCACTCTGGCACATAAACACCACACACCACACACACACACACACACACACACACACAACACACACACACACACACACACACACCACACACACACACACACACACACACACAAGACAGGCGCTCGGTTTTTATTATCAACAACAACCACACACATAAACACCTGAAATCAACAGACACCAATGTAACAGTACTGACAGTACAAAAAATCCAAAAAATATCTGAGAATATACAAGTATTTACAGCTCAAGTATACACCCTGTCACTCTCACCATAGATACTCAGTGTGAATTTATCAGAATGTACATCAATATGTACAGGTTAAATACATCATCTTAAATACTATAAATATATTTGGTCACATAAAGACTATTTGCACATTTAAATAGATTTATTGGTACTATGTCATTGTCAGCTTCTTGTTGATGAACTCCAGAAGTTGCAGCGGACATGTGGACAAGACGAGGAGACCCTGGAGTCTTTGCTTTCGCTCCTATTCATTATCAACGACAGATAACAGCTTTTTCTGCCTTAGACATATTTGTAAATGTTTAAGGCAAACTCAACATAGATCATTGATCATAATACCATCATGAGTGGCGGGTAACTGGGACTGTGCTCTGATCTATATCAGACATTAGAGGGCAGTTTTGTTACTTTTATTGATGGCAGTGCGTTTTATTGTGAAGCTGTGCTCTCAGTGTTTTGCAGGATGCTGGATTTAAAGCAGACAATCAAAATGTCCGTTCACCAACCAACATCCTCTGGCTGCAGGATCAGAAATACAACTTAAAATTTCACTCATCGTGACATAATAACTCCTGCAGGCCCACGGTTTTGTGCTGTCTTAAAATGTGGTTTGACCTCAAGCTAAAGCTGCACTTCGTTTCAGGTGACATTTAGAAAAGGTGTGCCTTGAAAGTTGTCTGAAATTGTCCGAAAAAGAACCACAAGCAAATTTAATAGCTCCATTCACATGTCATAAAAGGGTATTATTATCTACCCTGATAAATAATGATAAAGAAAGTTTAATGGGAGTCCTTTGAGAAACTTTAGCATGTCATTGTGTTGTAGCAGGATAAGTGGCTTGGAATCCATGGAAATGTTGCAGATATTACAATTATTCTGCAAAAACTCCATATTTGGCTTAAATACAACAAAAACTAGAGCTTATTGTGACAGAACGGTAAAGAAATCAAAGTCATTACATGAGTGTATAACATATATTAACTCCAGATGATTATTTTGCAAAAACACATTTGACTAAGATTTTCATCACTTATTTCCTGTGCTTGTTCTTGACATTCATTCCCTGCTTCTTTGTTTTTGTTTTTGATGAATATACTCCCAAAATAAATAAGTAAACATGTATATAAGTATATTCTCAAATTTGTGCTTAACAAACAACTCCAGGGTCTGAATCTAATTAAAGTGCTCATGTGAACGAGACAAAACATTTCTGCAAACAAAGAAAACGGCAGTGATCAAACGGCAAAAAGCATAAGGCCGACGACACAGATGCTGCTCAGACACCAAACAAATATGACTGATTCTGCTTCACTCCCTTTGTGTGGCAGTCTCAGGTACTGGTGCTTTCACAGGGAGGGGCCACAGACAAAACAACACCACTGGTTCCTCTGCTGGCCAGCAGGGACATCCAGTGGCCAAATCCAGGTACTGCCACTTATCTAAAACATTAATATCACATTACATTTCCACTGTCTTTCAAGATTGTACATCAAAAATAATAAAAAAAAGGCTTTGTTTTCACACTTTGGATAGCAAAGAAAGTGTAGCTTCTAGTGCTGATTGAATTATGTCGCCACAATAAGAGGAATGTACAAGACTTAAATCCTAATCTCATCCTCGCAGGGATGGAAGTGTGACTGGTAAACAAGAAGCATGGCAGTGAACCACATGTATTCGGTGTGTTGTAACAACACTGATGAGGACTGTATGTAGGGCACGGGTGGATGTGCAGGTGGAGCAGACAAAGCAACGTGTCCGCGCCACCGCTCCTCCTCCACATCGGATCAGAATCGGTTTCTATGGTGCATGTTGCCACGGCTTCCCCTGAGTAACGCTGCTCTATTTTTAAACAGGCAGGTATTCCAGGAGCTCTAATTCAGCGGCAGACAGCACACAGACGTACAAATCTATGTGTACACCGAGCTCCCGTCCCTGTCTACTTCCTTAGAGCAGAGGCTCATCAGCAATCCTAAACCATTCGTTAAAAGTCACGCCACGCTCAATGAAGAGGAACATTGTTGAAAAGACAAGTGTTAAGGCTCAGAGATGCTCTAAACATGGCAGGTGTCCGTGGTTCTGTGCTTGTAGAAATGACGAGAGGGCTGAGGTAACCCCTATTTCTTCTCTATTGCAGCGTGTACGCATGGTGGGGTCTCCGACTATTGCACAACATATATATACAGTGTCTGAATGTACATTAGAGGGGGAAATAGAGATAGAAGGAGATTTGTGATTCAATGAGCGCTGATATTATTGCTGATGCGTGATAGGCACAAAAAACTCCAAACTATAATGTGCTTGTAACACTACCAGAATCTCGCACTACATATTGTGATAGATGAATGTTTGACCACTTTTGTTTCCACATGAAACGTTTCCTGATACTTATCAGATGAAGGATGGGTGTTTTTTTTCAAAGTCTCCTTCAATCCTATTCCCACAGCAACAATCCTCTCCAGTGAACCAGCAGAAGCACAGACTGGTTCCTGAAAGCATTTTGAGTTCTGTACCAGTCTAAGCATTGTAGCATTGCCCACTGCTTAACCTCAGAGAGAGTTTAGATAGAGATGCACCCATCTGAATTTTGAGGCTTATTTCCGCTCAAAGTTTTGTCGATTCCCATTTCTGTTCAAGCACAAGATATTAGCAAGTAGTGGTGCTAGCATAAGAGAAACAGTCTTCCTCTTGTGGATGTTCTAGGGAATTTAAACTCTTGACCCTTAAATTTTTAGTTTTTCCACATCTGGCATTTTACAGGACAGACAGATATCAAAAGGTTGAAACAGATAAACATTGCAGTACTCTGCAAAGCTTTCCAGGTCTTCTTGATAGAAAGTTGCAAAATTATTTTTAAATTCAGCTTAAATTTATTTAATTTAATGTTTTTGCTGATAAACTGTCTAAATAGATAATTTAGGATTCCATCTTTTTGTTCCTGTGCAAATGTGACATTTTTGTGCATATTATTTCAGTTCTGCGTTATTTTGCCCAAAGCCACCTCAATGCTGGCCCTTTTGGTCGAACAGTGCTTAAGCAGTTGAATACTCCTCTTTGTTTAAAGCAGTATGGCTTTTCATCACACAATGTTTGGGTATGAAACCATCTCACTCGGACACACAACCCCACCTGGTGGTGAGTTAGGAGTTGGAATAGTGCGGTGAGCTTTGATCGATAGAGTTACTCAGATTTGCGATTGTGTGATTTATTTGCAATGAAGACATGGAGTGGAGTGGGTCTCCTCTGCTCTGACTACTGGTGACGGTGTACTGCAGGACGGTCTTTTGGTCTTTTGATAAAAAGTTGCTACAGGTGTCTGGAAAGTCACTAAATATAGTGACAAAGTTTATAAGTTAACAACAGTGCTTCTTTTGTCCTGACCACAACTAAACCCCGGTGCTCATCGCCACGCTCGGCCGCGCCTCTCTGTCTCTCTTGGCTCGGCCCACTTTGCCAGAATTTAAAAAAAAATTGTCAGGGGTGGGTTTATGCTAACCTTCTTCCCACATTAACAACTTCCACACTGAGAAGTGTTGTCATGATATTGTTCACTGAGCAAAAGATCAGACTTGGTTTTCTGACTGCCATATCATGAGCCATTTTCTGTGTGCTTCTCTATTTATTTTTTTCTCTGGAGGTTAAGGTGTGAGGAATGCTGCAACTAAATTTTCTCCACCTTCTCCATCTCCCTCTCCTCTAGCTGAGAGGGCTTTGTTTGTAAGCGGGAGGACGTTGGAGCTCATTAGATCATAGCTCAGACTCGGGCGAGCCAATGTTCTGGTATCCAGTCTTGGTGCTGGTGCCGTAGTTGGTGTTGGTCATCTCTTGGGTGCCACCGGGCCCAAGATAAGCGCGGTGGGCTGGCATGGGGGAGGGCGCCTCGCTGGGGTTCTTGCCCAGGATGAAGCGCTGCTCATCCTGCTCCTCCAGGTTGGAGATATCCTTCATCATGCCCTTACGGTAGGAGACCGACAGCTTGTTGGAGCCGTCGGAGACCAAGTTGAAGTGGCGGGCGATGAAGACGATGGGCAGAGGCAGCATGGCGACCACAATGAGGGCGTAGGCCATGGCTAGAGCCCATGGTGGGTAGCTTTGGAAACGCTCTGAGCCCTGAAGGTAAAACAGAAATGGTCAATTTAGATAAAACTGATTTTGTGTTAAAATCCATGCAAGTTTTTGAAAGTTATGTTTTGAGAAAACCCACAAAGGTAGCCAAGTACAATTACTGGAACCCCTGGTAAACATGTGGACAAAAGCCTTAATTCGTTATCATTAAGGAGACATCTTGGCTTCAAGATGCAACTCTGAGCTACACTTCTTTAACCAGCAGTGAACTTTGGAAAATATTTTACATCCTTTATTAACTTATGCCCTCTAAGCTAAATATAGCAAACATTTACAACAATAATATAGAAACATGAAATGAAATCAATCCAATTGTTTTAGATGCAGGTAAAGATGGTCCAATTTGATGACAATTACAGTAAAATACATTCACAGCAGACCGTTTCCATTTCAGATCCTGTTAATGTTTTTTTTCTCTAACTGTAGGTGTGATCGAGCTACAGTGACTGTTTTTATATCTCTTAAGAAGAAAGTGCAGTAAATAAAATAAAGACAAACAGTTTAGTGGATCGACGTAAGGTGACTGTTCATGCATGAGAAGGTTTGAAGTTTCTAAGCACTTTTACGCATCTTTGGAATAAATATGGAATAAGATGGTGGCAAAAATATTGACAAGAAGAAAATTTTATATTGGAACACATCCAAATTAACTCAAAAGAATTTAATAATATATATATTTTTCATTTTCCCTGTCTTTCACCTATATTATGTGTAATGAAAAGTGGCAGGCTGGAGGATCTGACCTCTTCCTCCACCCATGCGTTGTATCCTGCGGGACTGACAGACATCTCTATGACGGTTGCAGCAATGAGCACCACCAGGATGGCGGGGGACACGTATCTCCACATGTAGTAGTAGAAGGTGTACGGTCTGAAACCCAGCATATCCTCCAGATCCTGCATGAATCTAAAAGTTCAAAACAAAAATCAAGACAAGACAATTAGATTTTGGGAAATGTCCACTTGCAATCACTTATTTTCTCACAACGCACAGAGTTAAGCAGCGGCTTCTAGCCATGGTACCTCTTAGTGCCATATATCCAGGCTACAGAGATGTTCTCCAGGATCACGACCACAGTGAGGGGCAAACCAGCAGAGTAGTCATCAAACATGGTGACAAAGTAGTTCCCTGAACGCTGCACAAACAGCAAGCCCAGCAGGAAGGCTATTATGCAGCAAACCACTAAAGTGGACACAAACAGGACAGAAACCTGCCGTTAAAATCCGATTCCACTCTCCAATTCTGGAAAGCCAAAATGAGGACTCACCGCACAGGATCTCCTTCCGGATCTTGAAGGCGTCCAGTATGGGCGTGGTGATGCCAGTCATGGTTCCGATCATGCTTCCCAGACCCAAGTTGATCAGCATGAAGAAGAACATGACAGACCAGAAGGGGCTGGCGGGGAAATGTGTCATGGCCTCGGTGAAGGCGATGAAGGCCAGGCCAGTCCCCTGAACCGCCTGAAAGGGAGGAAGATGCTGGAGATGGTCACAGCATTCAAAGGTATCAACTGAGCTGCTGAAAAAAACCAAGAAGACGTCTCAACCACTGGTTCATTAATTATATTGTAACTGGAAACAATTACTGTGTGTAAAGTAATTGTGAATTTAAACTTCCTTGAAAAAAAGACCAAAAAACTGGAAGCAATGAAAAGGAAATACGTTCAAAAATGTATTGTTGCTCTTACAATCCTTTTTTTTTTCTTTTACCAATTTTTTTATTTCTCTAATCGTATGGTTTGAAGCTAAATCGTTTTTGGTGTGACCTTATTGAGTTCGTCCTCCAGGACGCAGGGATCCAGACCCAGCTGGCCAAAGCTGTCCTCCTTCACCGTCTTGATGACTCCGTACATCTCTGAGTAATCCTCAGCTGTCAGGTGGGAAAAGTTGATGTGAGGAGGAATCAGCTCCCTACTCAGCACACCTGTGTTCAGGTAACCCAGAATCTTCTCTGCGTTCCTGGAGAGGAGGTAAAGATAGACGTGTTAATGATGACTAAAAAAATCAAATCATCTCCTGAAGAGTGACTCCATAAGACGTACTCACTCGACAACACACTTCTCATTCATGACGTTGGCTTTGAAGCCCAGCACAGCAAACACCACCAAAGTGGCCAAGATGGACGTGACGAAGTTGATGATGGAAACCAGAGCTGCGTCGAAGTGGCAGTTGTTGTCCCTCTTGTTGTAACTAGAGAATGCGATGACGCCTCCGAAGCCCAGGCCGAGGGCGAAGAAGACCTGCGTCGCTGCTTCTCTCCATACCTGCGGCTCCAACATCTTCTCCAGCTGGTGAGAAGAAGAAGTGACAAGATTAAAGACCGTGTTCACTCACCGTGACATAAATACAACTCTGGACAGAAGCAAACTCACTGTGGATTTTGAGTTCTGTATGAGTCCTGGCCTTGTATCAATGTATCTAACTGTTCTTTACCAGCAAAAAATATGCATTTTCTCTGCAGATCACTCAGATTCATTTGACTAAAAAAACAGGTGAGGTGTTTGTAGATTTATTTAAAGTTGAATCTTTAATTTTGCTTGTGTGTGGATTGGTGAAACAAATTACAATTCTCAATTTTTAAATCCCTGAAGGGTGGCTGTGTCCACCTTTCAAATTGAAAAGACCCAAGCTAATATGACATTCAAGCGAATGAATCTTCTGAAACTTTTTATATTGAATTTTAGATTATAGTTACATTAATGATTTCTTTTGTTATTGCCACATTAATAGATAGTTTAAACCTGCAGTATGCATTAAAGAAATATCAAGAGATCGAATCTTACATTAGAAATAAGTGAATACATTTGCCTAAAGATCTGATTTAAGTATAACATAACTTAACTTTCACTGTTCCAACCTATAAAGAGGTCACTGTATTTATAGTAAATCAAATGCATCTATTGCTGTGTTTTGCACCCAAGAAGGTTTGAGTGTGCTTTCAGTCAGATTAAATCAGTCTCTCTTAATTGAAGTAAAATCTGGAAAGTGACCAGGCTGCTGCAGGTGATGATCATTTGTTTCCCAGATCTAAAGGGAGTGTAGCTGGAGTACCGCCACATGGTTCATCTGCATGCAAATAAATAATTTCCATTTCATTCTGATTTTGTACCTTGACAAATTACATGTTTGTGTGACTTAAAACTGTTTCCTTTACACATTTCTATATTTGGATTTTAACTCTGTGGTTAGAAATTTTGCTGAAATGTGGAATTAGTTTGAACCTTGTCATTGCGTTTACAAAAAACAAAAAAACAAAACTTTTTAAGGCACAAACACGTACAAAAAAACCTTTAAATATACAAAAAACATATTTGATCTTAAACTTCCACAGTCAGATCGTCATTGCTGCAAAATCTCTTTAAAAATGTCCTTATTAAAATAATTTAGCTGCATTCTTTAAACTGTGTTTTCTGTTCCTCGCCACTAGAGGGGGCCGCTGGTCCTTCTCACCTACCTGAGTATTATTGACATTTTCTTGAAATTGAATCTTAATGAGTGGTGCTTGAACTATGAGAGCCGCTGACGTAAACCGTACACTCAGCTTTGAGAGGAGAGGGCTTATTCTTTTTCTTTCTCAGCACGCAGCAAAATTCTGTGATTTTTTTTTTTACTACTTTGACATCGAGTGTAATTAATCCTGGAGTTCCCGCGTAACAATTCCTGCTTCGGTGTGGAAAAGGATGACCTTTTCTCTCTCACCTTGGGAGTGAACATGTGAGCGATGCCGTCTACCGAGCCCTTCAGCATCAAGCCTCGCACCAGGAAGCAGAAGAGCACCACGTACGGGAAGAGCGAGCTGAAGTACATCACCTAAAAGAGGGAGAGAAAGTCAGCCGCATCACACACTGTTGCCATGGACATGCTTTTCTGAGACCTCACACGTAGAAGGAGAAGTGCAATCAAACCCACTTCCGCACGCGTTCCCAGAGCTACTCTGTGTTTGCTTTAAACCAAATCTGTGAGATGAGCCCAGGAGGCTGAAATCCTTCCCCCTGCATCAGATGGACCGGCTAAAGAAATGTGTCAGACCCGAACTGGATATAGTGCGGTGATATGCTGCATGACTCATAATTTGGCTCCAGAGCAAAGCGTGTTGAAGCTACTGACTACACAGCTGAATTGGTTGTTCCTTGGTTCGGCTTAAGCTTATCAATGTTGCATGTCCCTGGCTTCCATAATCTAGATGAGGTCCAAAAATAGACGCGTGCGGATGAGAGGCTTAGTATTTTACCTTTGCCCGGCAAGCAAAGTCAGAAAAGCCCTCATGGATATGGATAAATCAATGATTAAAAGCCCAAACGGAGAGCTTTGGCTGAAAGGATTTGTTATCTCGGTGTGTGAAGAAATAAATGAAATGAGAGAATGGGTGTGTGCAGGTCTGCAGGTTCAGCCAGAAGAGCTGCCCACCTTCCCAGAAGACTGGATGCCCTTGATGACGGCCAGGCAGACCAAGATCCAAGCCACCAGCAGGGACAGGGTCATCTTCCAGTTCAGGCCGCCGGTTTCGTCGATGGTGCTGGTAATGTTGAGAGTCTGGCGGTACCAGAAGTAGGTGGTGGCTGAGCTCTTCTCACATTCTGGCTCCACAACTAGATCAGCAGCAAGGAAAAGCAGACAGATTGACCTCTGGACATCAACTGGGCCAGTTTAACACCTTAACCTAAACTATTCAGCTCAGTTCAGTCGAGGTCAATGTTGACTTCGTCAAACCAGAACAGTTTCTTCATGATGCTCTTTGTTAGGTGACTCCTCAAGGCAGCTGGACAAAAGTTTAATTAGGGAGTATCAGATCCCCAAAAGATACACTGAATTTTCCTACCCTTAACATGGCAGACTGTGAAAGATTTAAGGATTATGAATAATTTTTGAGAGCAATCTAATTTCGATTCTAAATTAGATTCAGAGCTGACGCTGAATTTCACAGTGTGAATAAGGAGTCTTGGCATCAGCTGTTGCCACCAGCTGGTGGAAGAGCAGACCCAATCAGCCAGGTCAAACCGGCTAATGAGCCTTCACAACAGAGCTGTCCGAACGGTGACCTGCAGAGCGGCCTCAGCCACTGCAACAGCTCAGATGACTCTCTCCTGTAGAGGCTGCTACAATGCAAAAACGTTCTGCAGCTTTAAGCACAGCAATGGTAGGCCTCTCTCTCTCTCTCCTCTCTCTCTCTCTCCTCTCTCTCTCTCTCTTGTGTCTCTCTCTCTCTCTGTGTCTGCTGAGTCTAACTGCAGAAGGAGAAAACGCTCTCAAGGACCCATTTCTGTTTCTTTTCCCTCTGCTTTGTGCTGACAGCCTCTCACGGTGAGGTGGGTGTTTGAATTTTGCGTTGACAAACTCACTGGCTTGGGTTCCGTTCTTCCTGATGGGGCATTCGGCCCATGGCAGCGGATTCTGAAACGACTGGAAGAAATAGAAGATGCTCCAGCCGATAATGACGTTATAATAGAGGCCAACAAAGCCGCAGACCTGCGGAGACAACAGAAAGGCTTGTTCATTTAACGGCACACAACGTGTCGAGGTGAGGCAGGGCACAGAGGCACACACACAGCAGCACAGAGCCGCTTGAGACACGTATGAATTATTGAGCTGTTTGCTCTCTCCGCCAAGGCTGTGGTCCTCAAAGAGGCGGTATTTATAGACGCTGGAGCTCCCTCTGCTACATCCGAGCTGCCACACGCCTCGCTGCCCTCGGCTGCCACGGCTGCCACGGCTCCACATCCCCTCGATCGCATTAGACTGATGAAATTTGGGTCTGGATGACTGGCAGGCAGAGAGGAGCCGCTGACGGAGCGACTCGGGTGCCGACAGGTTGTTTTAAGCTGCTGATGATAATGTGATGTGGACACGACGGGTCAATACTCCCGATGAGGAGGAGGACAGACCAAGGCACAGATCAAACATGGAGGTTTTCTTGAAGCAACTAGAGGTCATAATGGCTCAGAGGGAAATATTGTACAGCAGAATTGATGACTCTCTGTTGTTTAAACCAAAAAAAAAAGGGATGTCTTTATAATACGAGGACTTTTAGGTGATCATTAATAGGTCAGTAAAATTTATTTTGCTGATTAAATTTAAATATTCACATTTATTAAAAAAACAATACAGACTAATGTGAGTAGTAACATTTACTCAAGTAAGTTTTGAGGAAAAAATATATCTCTGGTGTACTTGTACTGCCTCACAAAATAAATAAATATAATTAAATATAATTGTCACTAAACACACATTTTTGTATTTTTATTAGTTTGATGCTATATTCTAATTTGAAATATAAGTGGAACATTCTTAGATTTAACAGAAACAAAGGCTTTCAAACATCCATCTGTGAGTAATTAATCTCTATAGATCAGGTTTCACTTAGTGACAAAGTTGCTGAAATAAACGGGCTTTTAACTTTCTGATTCACTGAATGGGTCTGTGTATATTAGCCACTGTGAGTTTTGTTTTCAAAGGTTTTATGTTGTGAAAAAAAATTGATTTCATTATTTTGTAATAACGTCCATTTTTACTCCTTTTTTTTTACTCCACTATTAAAAAACGTGCATTGTGACCCGCCTTCTGCAGAACGCCCCGGTCCAATCCAACCTGGGTTAACGTGAACTGACACAATAAACTCACCATGAGGCTGGAAACACCGATGCCCCCCAGCTGAGGGTAAACGTAGTTCCACACCCCGATGCTGCCGCGCCTGATCCGCTGACCGACTGCCAACTCCAGGAAAAACAAGGGGATGCCGATGAGGAGGAGGAGGATGAAGTAGGGCACTAGGTACGCACCTGACACAGAGCGGACGGGGGGAGGAAGCATGACAGAAGCAGTTTGTTTAGATTTATTTATATCAAGGTTTCAATGTGGCAAAATATGAAGCCTCTTCTAAAAGCAGCAGAGGAGACCATGTCTGTTCTCTCCTCTCCCTTTTATTTGCTCTAATATTTGCTTTTCTCCTGTCCTCTTTCAGTTCAGACTTCTCTCAACATTTTATCATGACCCTCTTATTCACAGAAGGGGAAAAAAACAAACAAATGGAAAGCACAGACGGCCGTCGCAGACAGCAAGTCACATCCAGTCCTGCTTACGTCAAGAAAGGAAGAGGAGCCATGGCGACAGAAGCATCTGAAGCCAGAGACATGGTTCACAGTGAGAAAGACTTCATTCATGTTTTACCTGATGCTAACAACAGGAGCAGCCTGCTGGAGAGAGAGTAGGAACCAAACCAAACAATGAAACATGACATGACAGTGGTGTCTTTAATACAGAATCTTTTTCCATATCTCTACTGGACAGATGCAAGTTAATATGTACAAAGATCTTACTGAAATAACTTATTAGTGTCAAATCCATATCTAATTAAATCACTTCAGGTAAAATATTAGTGCTAGATATTGGTTGAACACATAAAAATAGAGTTTTGCTGTTTTGATCTTTAAGACAACCTTTTATTCCACTACTGAATATTTTTGCTTTGATTTGTACAAATTTAAGCAAAGGCTTCATTTTCTTCACTTCAAAGCTGCACAATATTCTCATCGCAATATCAATAAGTGCAATACCGTAATGACTAATTACGTCTCGGCTGCAATATTACTGACATTCAAAGTGAATCTGTATAATGCTCATTATACACTTGGTCCGATGAATGGACTCATTTCTGCTACTTAAGTTCATTTTTAGCATCTATATCACTGAAACGTCTGGAGAGTTTGCAGGCTCTTTGTGACATCAAAATACAAAAGTAAGCAAAACGTGGGTTAATCTTAATGTCACACTATGCAGAAACCCACTATCACAGCTACTGGTTTTACACATTATTCAATGTGGTTGCGTGTCACCATAGAAATCCACCTGCTAAAACTTGCTTGCGGTGTCATATTTTGTGGTCTGGCACGACTCAATGCAGCTGATGTGCGATATTTTACTGGCGAAGTACGGAGAGCAGGAGAATCTTACAATGACTGACTAAATGGAGGGGTTTAAACACAGAGGAGGAGGATTAGTGGAGTGAAATGTGTGAGTAATTGTGCTGGTGCGTGACAGCTGTGAGAGAACATGAACCAGGGTTGAAGTGACAGAAAACTGACACGGAGAATATTATCTGAAAATAAAATAACTCAACACAAACACTAAGAGCCTAATGTAACATAAATCCCAGGTATAATATCAGAACATTGATGTGAGGTTACAGAGGGATGAAAAAACTCAAAATCTTGCTTTGGATTGATCGTTTTTTTAAGAGTTGCATGGTCCAAAGAAGGATCATGATCATAAGAAATGGAAATAGAGTGAAATATGAAGCCTTTAGAAACACATAACAGTTTTATCAGATTTTCTGTGAGATTTGAGCTCCTGTTGTTTCCATTAAAACGTATTAAAGCTCAACTATTAGGAGAAATTACACCAGCAGAGGAACCAAATCGAAACAGAGATCTGGGTAAAATTGACCTTTTCCCATGTGTTTAACATTTCATCTCAACCTCTTCGCATGTCATCCCTGTAAGAAAACCATTTTGTCTGCAGCTGATGAACTACTACATATACTAGTTTAAGATAAGACAGGGTGAGATGAAACATTATTGCCTGCTGCTTACACAGACAGTTTTCTTACGTCATCCTGACAGTCATAACAGAGACACAGTCAAAATAACAGCCACAGGGAATCAATCAAATCTAAAAACCCATAAAATGGATCAGATAAAAATGTAAAATGACATGAAATGCCCAAAATGTCCATAAATCAATAGGTTTTGTTGTAAGATTAGTTTGTTTAGTTGTTTTCTTATGATTTTCTTTGCAGGAAAGTGTTATTTTGCCACATCATTTAATTAAAATATAAAAATGACGCACAGAGGAGCATCAGCAAAAACAATGTTCTATTGCAAATCAAGTTTTGACATATTTCTAGTGAAAAAAAAAGCTGCCTTGCTGAATGGTAAAGTACTTTTAAAAGTACTTAATATATATACTACTAATATTAATTTCTGACATAAAATTGAATTGAGCATTGAGTACAAACAGGCATCAGAGAATCACCAAAATGCACAAAGTGTTTTCCTTTTCCAACCAAGGAGGACAATAAAGCTCCACCAATTGAGTCATCCTTTAGTTTGCATTACGCTTAAATCTGCACAGAAATACATTCAACGGCTCAAATCTGCACACATTAGGCTCTGAAACACATTTCATGCAAACCCTTCACAACCCACACAACAGATCAACAATGTCTAAAAGCCCGGAGCATTCATATTTATTCTTGAACTTCCTTCTTAGTCATCATCCACCTTCTCATTTCTTTATAATAACAGTAAATCAAGCTGCCAAACACAAGATGCTGAGAGCTTTAGGAACCATAACAGACTGAGGCTTTTTCAGCTAAAATTTCTCTGCTTCCTCTCCTAAGTGACGACTGAACGCCTAATCCCACCGCTGCTGAGGGTGCATGTTGACTAATTCAGACAAATGCTGCAGAGCCTGCAGCTCTGACTTGGTAAGAGAGGTTTGCTCTCTGTGTGTCAGGTGTGATTTCAAACACACAAACAGCCAAAATGGTTCCTGTCGACTTTGTCTGGATCAAATTCTATTTGTATCGTATCAAAGCGAATTCATTCAGTCTCTTCTAGGCCTCAGTCTTAAGCAAACTACCAACTGGACGCCTGATCTTAGGGACTGGGAAGTCTGCTTCTGTGGAAAACTAAACCAGCATCACGCTATGCGATTGAAGCCTCCACAACTCAAAGTGGAGGCTTCAAATGTTAATACAGTATGTTTAATAGTAATGTGAATACTGTAAATTACAACCTTCAATCCAGTCAGTTTTAACAACAGTAAGACTTACAAGCTCCACAGACTCCATGCACAGAATAAAATGCAATAAAATAGGTTTTTGATCGATTTTTAGCTGATAAGACTTCTTTTGAAATTCACCAGTCATCATTAAGCTTATATTTATATCCTCCATTTTATGTTTTTGATGAATCTGACACTCTTTTCATATTTGATAAGTTATTTACATCCAAGCATTTTTAATTAGTTATTATTTTGTAGAAATGAATTTTCACTTTGACAATTATGTTTTTTTATCCTTTCTTTTGTCGATAAAGGTCAAATTTTGTTGATAATGATTGATTTGTAAAAGCAATAAAAGGCTAACACATGAAGGTTTTTCCAGGTACACAAGTTTTTAGTCACTGTAAGACATCTGGTAAAATGTTATTGAATATTATTAACTATTTTATTACTCATTACTATAACAGAAATAACTTACTTAGCACAAGTTGAAGATCCAATTTCTTCAGTTTCTTTCAAAGACATTCATTTTGATAATCACCAGGTTTGCTTATTTATGGTGACATCCTAGCAAAAATGCCACCTCTAAATCATGAATTAATTGTGATTAAACACATTTTTGGTTCAGTTTCTTCAGTCACAAAAAGAAGAATTCAAGCCCATCTGCTGAAAAAAAATAAATTGCAAAGGCCGATGTCACATTTGACAAGAGAAACATTGTGATGACCTCCAGGAATTTTGGGAAAGTATTCTGATTAGATGGCATTTTGAAAAATTTGTGTTACGATTAAATCGGACGTAAACCTATCAGAGCATTTCAGATAAAGCACCTCATGCCTGCAGCCTTGTAGTTTGATCATCTGCAGCTGCTTTGCTTCTTCAGGACCTGGACAACTTACACCTGATGGACACGCCAATGAAGTTTACTCTCAGCAGAAAATCCTGCCGGATTTCAGTTTGCTACCTTAAACTCAAGCATACCTGGATTGTGCAGCAGAACAACGATCCAAAGAAAATCAGGGAAAACCAAAATTATATATAAAATATATATACATAAAAATTAAGGCTGCACTCTAATCCAATGGAGTTGATTTGGAAACACTTTTAACAGTCTGTCCATGTCTGATAATCCTAGATTCTTGCTCATGGCTTTATAGATTTCTATTTTCACTCATCATTCACGGAAAGCCGAGACTAAAAACTCTGTTATAGTGACATTTAAACAAGGATAATATTTTATACCAATCAAAGGAAAGAACATTAACAACATTCTAAATATTATTCTTATGATACATTATAATTAATAAACAGAACAAACAGTTTAAAATCTGTGGATTTCAGAAACACAATAAAGGTCTGCTCTCCTTTAAGGGAAAAGAAAAATAACTTAGAAAGTCATATTTCAGATTTTCAGGACAAATATTACATATTAATTATATTTCAAATATTAGGCACAATGATTTTGTTATGCAAGATCATCCAGACAAATCACAATTTCAGCTGTGTGGATGAATAAATAATTTCCAGACTAGATAGGAGGATGTTTTCTGTCCTGGTTTTGTGTAAAACAAGATGATAGAAACTTACAGTGTATAATTATCCTGTTTCAGTTCATCCCATATCAAGATGTCTTGTTTATGCCTGGGTTTCTTAATGATTACTTCTTTTTGTGTGGAATGAGACCGTTTATTAAACAAGAGTTACATTTCCTGTAGTTATCTGAATGCCTCTATAATCTGCTGCGAATTACCTTGTAAAACAAATCAGCAGATCATTGGATTTACCACTTGTCATGAATATGTGAGCATGTTAAACCAAATCATGGCAGAACAAACAGTTTCAGGGCAAATATGCAGCACTTTGAGGAATTAACTCTGAGATAGGCTGGCATTTAACCGGTGAGTTAAAGTGCTGTCTATGGCTGTATCTCGTTCAATAATAGCCTTGATTTGACATAGCTGGCCTATTTAGAACCAGAACCAGAACTAGAACCAGAACGAACAAAACTACAGTCTACGGGCAAGATTTGCTTATTTAAAATAGACAACAGACTCTCACACATGCAGTCATCTATTTACCTCCGCCGTTCTTCTGGCACAGATAGGGAAACCTCCAAACGTTTCCCAGGCCAACCGAGAAGCCGACCTGAGCGAGGATGTACTCCAGCTTGTTGTTCCACGCCGGCCGGCCGTCCTCGGCATCCTGCTCGGGGAGCAGAGACCTTCCTGGGGCGGTGGACCCGGGACTCAGGCCCATACTCATCTGACTGCTCTTATAGTCCATGGGGTGCTCCAGGGATAGCAGGTCGGCCACGGACTCTGTGACCGGCTCATTGCTGTGCTCCCGCTGAGTCACCTTGGTGTTTTTTGGCATGGCTGCTGGGAACGACGGAGCTCCTTCAGAGGGGAGGCTGATGACGGGGAACGAAGAAGAGAACGTCTGGCAGAAGAGCGGCCAAGTTGGAGTGAATCGGGATGAGAAAGTTGTGCTTTTCCTAAATCTGTGAAGAAACGTCATATAGAACAAAATGTCATATTTTATGCAAAAAACGTGTATTTTTAAGAGGTTTGAGTCTTATATTGTTAATTTGAAAGTAAACCGGTATGACCAAAATTTTAAGCTCAACTGAAACATTTGCTTTACCACTTTGTTTTACAAAATTCCCAAGTTTTGCCTTTTATTGAGCTCCATTCAAGTCTGACTTCCTGCTGCGTTTCTTGTGTCTATGAATTTTTGTTCACCGGTCTCTTCAAACAAATATCTCAGGCCTTCATAGAACAGCTGGACTCACAATGAGACTCAGTGACAAAAAGATGGACTTTGTTGACATCTGAAGACAATTAGCTGCACTTGTAACATGACACAAGTTACAGAAAATGGTTAAATAACAAACAATTGCAAAGTACCTGCTAACATAAAGCACATATCTTTCACAGGAGATCAATTATGTCTGAAAATCCAGGATGTTTGTTCTTATTCCTAACATTTCCTCACCAGATCTCTAGTTTTCTGATGAATCGGTGATTGGATCTGTCTCATAAACATTCACTAGCTGATTAATGACTTAAAATCTTAAAATAAAAGATGGTAAGTATCGTGTTACATGTGAAAAAATGCCTCTAGTAAAAATTAAATGATAAAGCAGACAGATTTAAATCAACAACAAGCAGTTAAGTTTTTGTTTAAAACCTGATGTATTTTTAAACGGCAGCACTCCAGACCCATGAGGCTATTCTGTAATCCACTTCATTACAGCAGATGAATCTCCCAGACTGAATTACAATCCGTTTCACAGTAAAGCCCATTATACCAGAGTTGAGTCATGTGAACAGCAGTGAATGGTCTGTGTGTCTCTCAAGAAAATGCAGCACAACTAAACTAAACCCTCTGAGCTTTAATCAGCTGTTAATGACATTTTTTTTTCTTATCAGGAGCTTTTACACATTTTCAACAGGGGTTTTTTATTACTGTGTGAAACAATGTGACGTTCTGGAGCAATGGTGATTTTCTTGTTTAGTTGAGAAAAGCATGTTGAGTTTTTATTGGCATATAGAACCTGATCTACTTAACAGCAAAAGAGAAACTGTAATCGATTAGTTTTATTGTTCTACATTTATGAGGATTTAATGGCCATTAACTGATTAAACCAGTAATCCACTGGTTTAGCCTTGGTCTGTTTTCAATGGTTAATTCATTCATTGTTGCTTTATTATGTTTTTTTAATCACTCTAAATTTTTCAGAGACAGAAAAAAGGGAAATTAAGAATCATTTGACTATTTGCACAGCCCACATTTGATAAAGTCATTGCAATAATTATTATAATAATTTCAACAAATAGACAACAAATTGTCAACACATAAATTTCACACCTCACCCAGGCAGGAGTTTGTTTTTCTTCTTTACAAATGTTCACTTCTTGATCACGGCAAAAATCCTTGAATGAATTTTTGAAATATTGAAATATTTTTGCTTTTGTTTTCACCCTGGAGCATAAATAAAGCGACATGGAAATGTACTAAAACTAAACTGAAGATATTGCTCTTTTTGCATTACAAAAATTTTATTTGATAACTTTCTATATCATTTTCCACAAAATTTCCACACATTGTGTGTCAAACAGACCCATAAGTATCTGGTACAATGTGCAAACGTCTTCATGTAATATTTTCTTACCTTACAGTAAACACAGAGCATTTCAGCCTTGAAGAGGTGGAATTAAATGAGTTAGATCTACAACTTCAAAAAGCTAATTTATTTCCGTTTTTAATTTCAAAATGTGAAACTCATGCACATACATTAAAATAATTCAGTGGTTTGTTTCTATTAATTTTGGTGATGATGATGATGATGATGATGATGATGACGATGAGATGATGATGATGATGATGATGATGATGATATGATGATGGCTTAAGCTTAAGGAATACCTAAAACATGGTTTCTCTGAAAATTTGATGATCCCATAGGCTCATTAAAAACGTTTTAGTGCAGACATTTTATGTTATAATCATGCTGTGGCAGATAAAATCATGAAAATGTTGTCCAGGAGTTACTGTCCAGGTCTGAGATACAGACTGCTGCTCTGAAAGGAGCTCTGACTGTTCACAGATTGTGATATTCAGGCATGTTATTGGAAAGTTTAGTGGAAGTAAAAATCTCCTTAAGCAACAGGAAAGACAGATAAAGGAAGGCCATTGACAAAGTGGGGACTGAGCTGATGCTTTAAAAGTAATCCCAGCAATACGTAATCAATCTGTTTATGAATTAAAGTTTCAGTTTTTAAACTGAATTGGTGAAATATGTTTTTGACGGTGCTGTAATTTAAGAATATCCATCATCATCCATCCATCCATCCATCCATCCATCCATCCATCATCCATCCATCCATCCATCCATCCATCCATCCATCCACCATCCATCCATCCATCCATCCATCCATCCATCCATCCATCCATCCATCCATCCATCCATCCATCCATCCATCCATCCATCCATCCATCCATCCATCCATCCATCCATCCATCCATCCATCCATCCATCCATCCATCCATCCATCCATCCATCCATCCATCCATCCATCCATCCATCCATCCATCCATCCATCCATTCATTTTCTTTACACCCTTGTCCCTTAGTAAGGCTGGGAGTTGCTGGTTCCCATATCCAGCCAAAGTTCCGGGCGAGGCGGGTCACCCTGGACAGGTCGCCAGTCTGTCGCAGGGCAACACAGAGACACACAGGACAAACAACCATCCACACACACACACACACACACACACACACACACACACACACACACACACACACACACACACACACACACACACACACACACACACACACACACACACACACACACACCTACACACACACACACACACACACACTCACACCTAGGGACAATTTATACAGACCAATTAACCTGACAGTCATGTTTTTGGACTGTGGGAGGAAACTAAAGTACCCAGAAAAAACCCAGGAATGCACAGGGAGAACATGCAAATTAAAGAATATGTGCCTGTTTATTCTAATTTGGAAAATAAAAACAATAATATATATCTAATATATAAAAACTGGGACAAAATCGTTGCACAAGAACTATGGATTTCTGCATACAGAGCTTTTGTTCAAATGTCTCCTCTCATCTTGTGTTAAAACTCAAGATGATACAGCCCAAACATTATACATTTGAAACAAGTGTTTGAAATGTACAGGGAGTAAGTTAATTAACTAAAGGTTGACTGAACAAAGCCTAACACATTACTGACATGGGTGACTTTTGTTAAATGCCAGAACAGAAGCTGCACAGGTAGAAAATGAATGAGCAGACTGTCAAAGCTGAGGCAGAACAAAACGTGAGACTTTTTGCTCCGGCAGCTCAAGGGCAGAGAAGAAAAGTTAGAGGTGTTTGATCTGAACACAAGGAGCTTAATTTGAAAAAGCATACAGCCGACAGATATCTGAGCGCAGATTCCAGTCAGAGTCAGTCCTGAAGAACGGTAGCCTGATGTTTGAGGTCGTCTGAGGGGCTGAACGAGTCGCTCACACATCGCATTCCTCAGCAGTCACGACACACACGTGGCTCCAAGGCAGTGTGCACAACGCACATTCCAGGACTGCAGCCCACAACTACTACACTGATTCATCCACAAGAGCCGCGTCAAGAAAGAGGCGCAGATTTTATCAGTGCATTGTTTTCACACAGATAGAAAAATCAGGAAAGTGGGCAACTACCCAAAAGTGTAGAGATTGGGTATGATTTATAATGGGATCCTCTAATTCAGAGGTGTCAAACACATTTTCATTTTGGCCCATTTCAAAAATCTGAATGTTCTTAAAGGATGATTTTAATAATAAAACCCATTAAACTGTTAAAATATTAATAAATAGCAGTTCCTCCTGGATTTTGTGATTGTTTTTGGAATCAAAATTGCAGTTAGAAATATTTGCAAGAGATTCTTTTTATATTTGCTTTAATGTATGATGTTAAATGTGACTTTTTATTACTCGACGTCTCAATCACTGACTACAACTTGGCATCAGGTAAGGCTGAGGCAGAAGTCAATTAAACCCAATGTTTTTGACCAATTGTGAAAAAAAACATGCAGTAAAATAAAATTAAAAAAGTGAGATTTGTTGATTTTGTGTGAATTTTGTGGATTTATGAAAAACTGTAGTTACTTATTGATGTGGGTTTGAGTCTAGAGGGCCACATAAAAAGCTACAGAGGGCCAGATTTGGCCCCCGATCCTTCAGTTTGACACATGTGCTCTAATTATTTCCCAAAATAGTTTTCAATTATGCTGAACAACTGAACAGGAAAGAAAACCGAAGGTCCAATTCAAGCAATGACAAGTTTTCCAATTTCACAAGTTATTGTGCAACTAAAGACAATAGAACGCATCAGATTAACATTATGTACCACTGAGCAACTTGAACTCAATATAAACACAGCTTATATGTGGCAACAGCCTTAACTAAACACTACACATTACCCTGAACACCCATCCCAAAGTGACACATGGTGGTGGCAACATTATGCTGTGGGGATGCCACTCTGTAGCTGGAGCAGGGACGATGGTCAGAGGGCAAATGCAGGGTAATCCTTATAGAGAACTTGAGGCTTCCAGCAGGAATACAAACCCAAACATACAACCAGAACCACGAAAGAATGCTTTGAATCAAAACATATTAATGTGTTAGAATGGTCAAGGTATACATGAGGAAAGCTATTAGAAATATACCCCCCAAAAAAGCTGTAATTGTAGAGAAAGGTGGGTAAACGATTGGCAAAAGGGAACAAACTATAATTTCCACTTCCACTTCATAATGATGCACTAGTTTTTGTTTGTCTATCTCATGAAATTCCTCTAAAACATATTGAATTTGTGGTGGTAACATGACTAAATAAAATTTTAAAAAATAGCTAAACAACAGGATATAAACAGTTTTGCAAGCGCCCCAAAATGTTTCATCTAGAGGGTGGAGAGGATTGTACCAAGACCTTCATCTTCCTTCAGCTACATCCCCGAGTTTCCACAGACCCCCTGGAGCTGATGATGCAACCAAGCAGGTTCCTCATGACGCTTTGCTCCACTTGCATCTGCTGTGGTTGCCTAGCGATGGGCTCTTTCTGAAAAATTGAAATCCCATCTTCGCAGCATCAGTGCTCCTCTACGTCTCTCTCTCTTTCCCTCTTCTCGTTATCTCAAACGGTCAGACAATACATCCCCCGAAGGAAATAACAAGGAGCTGCATGTGACAAAAGTGAAGTGTGTGGAGGGAGAACGGAGAGTAGGAGATGGATCTGCATTCGCATCTTTTGCCAATATCAGTAAGGGAGGCAGCCATCACGCACGGTTCATCTCATCTGTTGGTTTTTTTTTTTTTTTTTTTTTTTTTTTTTTTTTTTTAGATTTGAAACAGCTCCAGGCTGAAAATGGAGTCAGTGCAAATCAGACTCTGTTTGATTGAGTGCTGAACTGATTGTTAGATCAGGAACAACAGCTGACAGAAGACCCAGCCGTCAGTCAGGCGAGAGCTGGAGGACAGATTCCGTACGTGGATAACAACCTCCGTCAAGGTCAAAGTAAGCCCCTAACAGCGACGCAGGGATGGAAACGGAAGTCCGCATAAAACCGAGCGTCGGAAAGGGAGGATTGATCAGCATAAGTGTTAATGTCGCGGGCCGAATAACCAACCGGGCTGTTCGTCAGGTGAGGAGCTGAATGCTGCCACTCCTCTCTGTCTATTGACCAAAAGCGCCTCGCAAAAACTATAATAACACACACACACACAAAAAAAAACTAAATGCTGAACAGAAAGAGGAGAAAATTAGCACACTAACGATGTGGGTTGGTTCCTACCTTCTCTGCGGTCTGCGGATCGGGTCGGTGTGGCTGCATGAATCCTGGGTGAATGTGTGCTGCGTTCATTCAAGCCACCGTCTCTGCATGCAGCATCTCTACGCGCTGCTAGATGCGAACTCAACCGAGAGCCTCCAGCCGCGCACAACGCACCGTGCGTAAAGTCTGACGCAGGAGCTCAACGCCAGGCACAAGTTCCCTCGCTTAAAACTGCGATTAACCGGCCGATCGCCTCCGTTTGTCTCACTTCTCCTGCCGGATGATGCTCTCCGAATGACTTTCTCTCACTCTCGCCTCTAATTTCCACGTGGTTTCAGCCGTGTTGTGGGGGGAAACAAAAAAAACAAAACAAACAACAACATTACTATGGAAAGTCACGACGAAGTCTGACGCAGGTTTGACTCCTCCGCTCGTGCGCACGTCATAGACTGATAAAAAAAATCATCTGCAGTGTTTACTGGATGTTAGGATAATGAGAGGATCGCACAGGTAGTCTTCAACCAGGTGCTTAATCAGTCAAAAGGTTCTCTCCCTCAGAACTGTCACGTGTTCATATGATGATGTCTGAACGATGTCTTCATTTACACAAAAGACTTGATAATCTCCAATATAATAAGCCTGGGTGGCTGCTCAGCTTAATGGCCGTTTCTCAAGCAGAGATAATACAGTATGTGGCAGAGTCATTTTTCTCTCTGACTCCAGTTGTGCCCTTGGCTCTGCACATCCTACCTCCTTTTATTAGACAGATGTCTGCAGGACTTATTTCACTAAATGTTATCACCCACATCATGATGATCGTTGTCACTGCTGTCAGTCAACCTTATCACAGTCACTGCAATCACTTGCACTTTTTAAAGTCTTTACCAATTACAACTAGTTGTAATTCATTTTACTGGATTTTTTTGTGCTATGTCGACACTGAGTGATGAAAAAGGAAAAATAACTCCAGATTTATAGATTTAAAAAAGAAAAAAACTGAAGAAATCTTACAAAGGTTTGCCTGCCTGCCTGTGTCTATATTAATCTTTAAGGCCTCAGAGGTGAAAGCAGAAAAATAAAATCCCTACGTTTGTCAAAAGCCATTCAGTGGAGACAGCAACTATAGAAAAAGGTGCTCTAGTCAGATGAGAACAAATTCTAACTATTTATTTGGTCATTGATGAACTTGACAGAAATAGGACTCATCAGCCCGAACACACCATCAACAAAAACACACATGGTAATGGCAGTTTTTCTTTTGGCAGGGTAAAGTTAATTACAGGGTAAAGCTGGAAGAAAACCTGATAGAAATGCTGAGACTGTAATGGAAGATCACCTACCAACAGGACAAGGAGTCAAACACTCCTTGTCCAGCATTACGTAAAATGGTTTAATGCATGTTGATGTGTTAAGCTCTTCCAATCCGTCAGAAAACTAAACTGATGTTCACACATTTTCTCCATCCCATCTGACTGCAGTTGAGCTACTTTGTACCACAGGGACGAATAATTTCTAATGAATTAATAATAAATGTGTCTTGGGCAAAACAATGCCCATACATTTCACCTTTAGAGGACAAGAGGCAATTTATTGAAACATTACTGAACTTAGATTAAAAACGGAAAGTGTGTGAAAATGTCACAAAAGCAAAATGTGTTGAAAGACAGAGGGTCTGAGTTTAATATTTGAGCCGAAACCACAAATGTTTGAGATGAACAGAAGAGGGAGATAACTTAACACCTGCTGAAACAGGAGTGATCATTTTCTTTATTTGGTCTGTTTATAAGCTTAGTATGCAGGTGACATGTCAGATTTTTAAATGTATTTTTGTTTTGTGCTCAGCTACCTGAGTTTCCTTTGCATGCATCACAAGATGCTTCCAAAACACACACACGCGCACACACACCTACGCACACACACACACAACACACACACACACACACACACACACACACACACACACACACACACACACACACACACACACATGCAACACTGCATGCGTGCGTGCATGCGAGGTGCGCTTCCTGTCTCCTTCAATTCGCTCATGTGACTCACTTTTCCACAGACTGCCTACTGGGATCAGTTTCCATAGCAACCAGCTGATCATATGATGGTTACTCACTCTTTGAGCTTTTTCTCTCTTTTTCCCCCACCCCGCTTTTCTTCTTCTTCTTCTTCCTTCCTCCTCCTCTTGAGCACCTTTTTACCGCCGCTCATCTCCGCTGTGGTGAATGAGTCACTGAACTTAACGGTGCGGCAGCATCCTCCGTCCACTTCAGCAAACTCAGCACGCAGTCGGTTCACCCGCTGCTGGTTTTGTAGCTCCTGGTGTTTGGTGACTCACAAGCACAATGGTTATCACACCTTGAAAATTATGCAGCGCCAACCCGATGTCCCCTGCCTCCTGTTGAAGCCCGGATTCTGGTGCAGGATTACTTGCCTTAAAAGCTTTGTGGATAACACACACAGGCCTCATCCTTAAAATGAAAACCCAGAAATACTGAGACAGGCACTCGCACTTCACATTTTATTCTTGAGAAATTGGCAAACGAAGCAGACAGATTGTCCCACAGAAACGCCAAGACTTCCCGTCAGCACATTTGTCATCTCAAACGCTGCTTCCTTGACCCAGGTGATTTCATTTTTATTTTTGCAATGCTGTCAGGGCGGTTAAAGAAGTAGAGGCGGCAAGGTTCTTGGATGCATTCCTAATGTTTCACACTCTGTTAAAGTAGGTTGCAGAATGGAGGGCTAATGAGGCATCAGACCGGGCTGTGATTTACAGCTCTCCACAGGGCCATTTATCGAGGCTTAGTTCTGAGAAGTCGGACAGTTAAACACCCTGTAAACGGAGGCTTATCTGCAGTCTTCTCCAGGTACATGATACATTCACGTCATGTATTGTCCTCTAAATGTCTGTTTGACATCATGCATTGGGGCCGCACATGTGGGACAGAGACACGTTTTTCAGAGGAAAGGACAGTTTTATTTTATACATTTAAAGAAGGAGGAAGTATTTATCCAAAGTCTGAGACTCAAGCAAGCATTTTTATCTTGGGTAATCAGGTGAGGTGACAGTAAGGTAAGTTTTCAACATGGTCACTTTTGTCAAAGTGGACAAACAAATGACATTTCTACATATTAGGTCTCAATAATGTTTTTTAACATCACAACACCTCGCTAAAGTGATAATACCCTTTGAATTGAACTTGTTATTTGAGTTAAGTGACAGGAAAATGTTTTGCAGGTTTCACATTTTTGAATACAAAATAAAATCTGAAATACTGTGATGTGTATTTATATTCAGCTGCCTGTGAGTTGGTGTTTTGTGGACCCACCTTTTGGTATAATGAAAGTCTTTTGGGCTGGGTCTCTACTAGCTTTGCTTTGGAGGCTGAGATTTCTGTCCAATTTTTAAGTAAAGTAGGTAAAGCCAGTGGAGAAACACCTGCGAACATCAATTTTTAAGCATTTTCCCCACACAGCATCTTAGGTGGTGGATATTATTCAATAAATCGGTAAGCTCTGGAGGCAATATTGCTCAAACAGAATTTGATGTAGTGGATTTGAAAAGGCAATACACACCTTTAAGATTTTATTTTAAAAAAAAACAAACAGCAAAGAACACACTACTTTGTGTTGATCATCAAATCCTGATGAGTGCTATGAATTTTCACAAAATTTCCTTTGAAAGAATATCTGACCTTAAAATTGGGATTGCATAAAGAAAATGCTGCTTACTCGGATGGAAAGTTATCCTTCACTTTAAATTCAATTAAGGAAGGAGGTGCTTTATATACAGTATACTGTATATAGCAGATGATACTGCAGGATGTTCCACTCTCCATCTGCAAAGTATCAGCCCCGACCACCCCAGGCCTCAGAAGAAGCAGGTTGCCAGGTCACAAATTAAACATGCTGACGAAAACCTATGGGCAAAACCTGTTCCTCGTCTCAGGGGGGGTGTTTCTGCGCAGCTGAGCCTCGTCGGCTGTTCATGGTCCAACTCATTCTCTCTTCTCCCCCTTTAGCCACCTGCTAGTGGCTTGTTCCAGAATCCATCAGTGTGCTGACACCTTGCCCACTCCCCTCTGGGCATGTGAGGGCAAGCGCTGGAAGAAGGCGGACAAATGAGGCGGGTGAGGGATTTTAGCAAGTCCCACCACTGTTTGCTGGATTCTTTTTGTTGAATGACAACAACGCTGTAACTATCAACTCACTTCAAACCCGTAGAAATATGCAAATTATTTAAAAAAACAAAGCATGCTGTATTCACTGTCATGTTCAAGGACAGCTAAATCATTTGTATTCCATCCCTCTCCTCCCTCTATTTCCCTTTAATAGCCTGTCCTGGCTACGCGGCTGACAAGAACCTCATTAGCAGTGACTAAAGCTGCTCTCTGCTTCCTCAGATAAAGAAATAAACACAAAAGTCACGACCAGGAGAGGAGAACCATTAGTATTGACACCTTGGATGAATGCGCAGTCCCAAAAATCAATGAGGGGAATTAGGAAATAAGATGGCAATGCCTGAAGAAAATGACAACTAAATTTTTCTTTAAACTTGGCTGTAAGGTTGTTTAAAAGAGATACAAGAACAGACTGAACTTAGTTATTATAATTCAATTAAGCCATTGTAGCTCTGAGACAATATCCCCGTATTTACTCAACTCCAAGGCAGAGCTTCATGTTATTCTTTATAGTCGTTGCTCTGTGTGGTTAAGTGTGTTTGAGGACGTGGGAAGTAGCAGCTGAAAATAGATCAGAGGAATTATTACGTCAGCAGGATTACCACATCAATGAATCTGTTTTTCTCTTAAATATACTATTTACATGTGTTGTTGTTGTGTGCATCAGTCAGCATTATATTGGCCAAACAATCACTGGCAAGTGTTTTAAAACTAGACAGAAATCTTGTTAATCAAAAATGCCAATTCTTCTGTTTGTGTCTTTTCACTTTACACGGCATTTAGGCTCCTACAAGGAGGGATTAGATGATCCACTGGCAACAATTATGTGAAACAACAGACACGCAAAGTTCAAGAAAATTAACTTAATCATCAAAACTAATCGCCTCAACAAATGTATCAACTTTTCATCATCACATCATTGTGACCTTCAAAAAGAGAGATTCAGCTGTTGTTGGTGAAACCTTCAGGGGCCCAAGAAAATCTAACAAGGGAAACATCCATTTCTTAAAGAAGCCTCAGCTTAGAAACTTGGCTGCCACCCCGGCAGAGCTGGTATAAAACCAGCAGCATGTATGTATGGTTATTTCAGCACATAGTAAGTCAGAGTCACCTTATGAAGGGCAGCAAAAAGCCACTACACCACCTACATTCTGCAGGAAGAACAGCAGATGACTGGAGTGAAGTTGTTTTCTGTCTGAATAATATAAAATTGCTTTCTTGAGAAGTAAAGATAAGCGCTGCCATGTGTTTTGCATGCTCACATCCAGAGACCAGTAATGTTTTAGTCACTGCCAAGAAGAAAAGCAGACAATTTTACCCTGAATGTATCATACAAATCAAAATTTAACTTTACCAAACAATCCAGGAGCAATCTGGTGCTAAATGATGTTCTACTCAGCAGGCTGGAGCATCATTCACAAGGAAAACAAACAAAAAAACCAAGATTGATTCAGGGATCAAAACACTAAAACTCACATAATCTTAATCCCAAGAAGAATCTGATCAATCACTGAAAAACAAATGTACAAACTGTCATAGACTCAAATGTTCATTTTTAATTTGGATTTGGACTTAAAGCTGATACAGATATCTAGTCCAAGTTGATTCGGTCCCAAGTCAAACAAGGTATTTTCCACATTGACAGAAATTAAAGGTTAAAAAGTATTAAATACAATAACAAAACATGCAGCAAAATAAGCACACATCTTGAGCAAAAACAATACAAACCTAAATAAGATTTTTTTTTTAATTTGCACAAAATGCAAACAGCCCTTTCCTGCCACCTCACAGTGACTAATCCTCTGTGACTGGAGCCAGGAGGGCAGCCCAGTGCTCTGGGGGGTCGAATGCACCGACTTCCCTGTAATTACATAAAGAAGCGTGAATGAAACACTGGTAACTCTGCTTGTTGTGACCCTGTCTGCTGGAGTCTCATCAAAAAACCTCCACTGGACTTTTAGGTGTGTGTGTGTGTGTGTGTGGTGTGTGTGTGTTGTGTGTGTGTGTGTGTGTGTGTGTGTGAGAGAGAGAGAGAGAGAGAGAGAGAGGCAGCAGATGATACTTTGTACAGCTGTACAACCAGACTTTCCTTGTTTTTAGCCTCTTTATGTCTTGGTTAACCAGCCTGAGACACACCAGATGCTGCAGAGCTAATAGCAGCAGAGAATGTAGAGACTTCAGTCTGTTTTGTAAAATGAATAAAATGAATTGTATTCATTTTTTCCCCACTACCTACACAGTCCTATGTTTTTAGCCTCACAAATTCCTTCAAATTATGTTTGTAACATTCTAGCCTGGAGCATGACCACAAACTGACTGACTGAACGTTTATTTATTCATTATTTGTTTTAGATTTTTGCTTTCTTCAAACATTGGTGTATATTTCAGATGGGCAGTTATATAATAATAAAAACACGTGGAAAAACAATTTAATGATTCAGACTTCGTTTGTCACCATGTAATTTGAATCATTTATAAAGATGGAGGGCATCAGTGAGGGCCTCTGTGATATTGTAGTGCCCCCTACTGGGCAGAATCGTTATAACATAGCAAACTGTAGACCAGCGCTACCGGAGTTCAGTGAATGTACACCTGTAAATAAAAGAGGCAAACAATTGGATACAACCTGACACGGTAAAATACTTTAACATTAAAGGAGTTGAGCATAAAATGGTTTATTTAGAGCAGCCCTGACACATTTATTTCGCATCGATTGGTCCCTTTTATTGGTTTGTAAGCAAACAGTGCGGTAATCCTCCCTCCTCCCACCTCGTCCTCTCCGGCTGTCGGCTCCGGCTGCTGAGGCCTCTGCTGTGGAGGGAAAGCTTTGCAGCCATCTGGGCTGCAGCATGGAGTGGCAACCAGGGCACCAGTGCACAATACTCTTCTAGCCTCCATGGACACAGGAAAATATCAATTTGCTATTTTATTTTTCACAATTTTTTCCAACCATTTATGGAATAAAATATGTAGTTTAGTCCATAAATCCAATTGTTCTGTGAAGGGATCACATGTTTACTAGGGCACAGTTGTGACAGGCAGAGGCGCAACTACACATCATTCAGGTGGATGCAAAAGCATAAATTGGCGCCCCCTCTGGTGCTGCGCCCCTATGCGTTGCATAGGCGGCATAGCCACTTTTTGCGCCACTGTCTCAAGGTTTGAAAATGGGCGAACAACTAGTGTAATGTGCGCTGGACATTAGACTAAGGAAATGAAGAAGGGAGGGTCAGTGGAGAGCACCGGAGCTGAGCCTTTTTTCATTCAGTGTCATCATAGAAAAAAAGGCAGGAAGAAACCCCAAAGACGATAATTAAAATTATCTCGATAGGACGGGTCCTTACATATTTTGGAAATAGAACATATGTGGATTGGAAGCAACAATTCACAGCTGAAGCAGATTGTCTAGAGATGAGTGAGAGATGAGTGAGAGCGCTAAAGAGTTGGCCAAGTGGGACTGCGGCACCGCCTGCCTGACATGCCATGATCTTAGGTAACAGAACCATAATGGTGGTGTACGGCTAAGTAAGATTAAGGCTCTAATCTTAATCAGATTTTTATAGTATAGACTGGGGTTGCCACCCGTCATGTAAAATGCGTGGAGTATTAAACCCTCCTCACTTATGCTAGTTTTACCTCCTGCTCAGTAGCGACATTACCTGTAGCCACAAGTCCAAAAAGTCACGTCCTGAGAAGTTAAACTCTTGCTACGATCAAGAGACATGAGGAGGAAGACTCTGAGATAGATAGATAGATAGATAGATAGATAGATAGATAGATAGATAGATAGATAGATAGATAGATAGATAGATAGATAGATAGATAGATAGATAGATAGATAGATAGATAGATAGATAGATAGATAGTTTCATTGGAGAAATGTGATTATCTCTCTCTCTCTCTCTCTCTCTCTCTCTCTTATATATATATATATATATATATATATATATATATATATTATGTGTGTATATATACACATCTATATCCATATATAGATATATAGATATATGTAGATATATCTATATACATTTACCTCATTAACTTCACATTTCTCCAATGAATATTTATCAAATGTTATGATTAGAAGGTTAAGTTTCTTATACTTTGCTTTTCTGTGGTTGTACACTTGGCAGTAGAAAATCGATTATTTTATTTATTTCTACTTTTATTTTTATATTGATTCTTTCATTTATTATTATGTTGAATATATATTTATTATTTTATTTATATATTTATTATTTTATTTATTATTATGTCAGTTTTGGTCCTCCGTAGTGTCCAGCTTGGTGATATAATCACACTTTTTTGTTTAGTTAATGGCGTCCTGAAGAAGCCTATTTCAAACAGAAATGGAGGGTTGGAGGATATTGTATGAGGCCATTAATGAGTGTGTGCAAGAAAGAAAGTTTTATTCAGTTCTGATTTTTTGTATGTCCAATAGTTATGAGTGAGAGAGAGAGAGAGAGGTAAAATTAAGATACAAAATACCCTAAACACTTAAACAACTTCCTTTTAACAAGAAGACTCTCCAGCTTAGAGAGACTGGTCATATTCTATGACCAGTTAAAAATTAAGACAACTATGAAGACAGAAAATAAAGAAACACTAGGGGTGGAAGACATTGTATGAGGCCATTTAAGGAGTGTGTGCTAAAAGAAACACATTAAGAATCTGAAATAGACAGTTCATATTGTTTGTGAACAGTCAGTGAGTGAGACACAGAAGTAAGATTAAAAGATCAATTATCCTAATCACTTTTTTTCGAAAAGGAAAACTCCTTCCCTCCGTCTTTCCTTCCGTCTGTCCGTCCTTTTATCGTTCCTTTCTTCCTTCCGCTGGAGATGCCGGAACTAGGTTGGTGGAGTATTATTTAATGATTGGAACTGTCCTTCCGTCCTTTCGTTCCTTCTGACTATCCTTTCTTCCTTCCTTCCGTCCGTCCATCCGTTCGTTCGTTCGTTCGTCCTTCTTTCGTTCCTTCTGTCTGTCTGTCCTTCTTTCGTTCTTTCGTTCCTTCATTCCCCTTGGCCGTCTCCTGGTGGGACGTGCCTGAAACATCTCACTCACCAGGGAGGCGTCCAGGAGGCATCCCAACCAGATTTTATGGCTCAAGACCATGGCGTTGGATTTGAAGGCACTGATACTCATCCCGGCCACTTCTCACTCGGCTGCAAATCGCTCTAGTGAGAGCTGTAGATCACAACCTGATGGACGCAGTAGGACCACATCTTCTGCAAAAAGCAGAGGATGCAATCTTAAAGCCACCAAATCAGATCCCCTCAACACCTTGACTGTGCCTAAAAATTCTGTCAATAAAAGTATTGAACAGAATTAGTGACTAAGCAGCCTTGGTGGAGTCCAACTCTCACCAGAAACGAGCCCGAGTTACTGCCGGGAATGAGGACCAGACTCTGATTCCGGAGCGTCTGTAGCTCACGATCAGATCATCAAGGTTCCCCACCTTCAGCTGCCATCCTTTTGGTACTGTCCCTCCCACAGGTGGTGAACCCATTTGAAGAGGGAATCAGGTCCCGGGTTTAACCCCTATACCGTTATCTACTGTTCAGTTTTCTCCGATCGGTTTCTGTGGGACAAACCTTCCTGACTTGAAATGTAAAAGGCCGCATTTCAGGCTTCCTTTTGCTGGGAGGTGTTGGCTTCAGTCACTAGGAGACTCAGGGGGAGCACAAGGAGACTAAGGGGAGCACTAGGAAACTCAGAGGGAGCACTACAAAACTCAGGGGAGCACTAAGAGGTGAGGTCTCAGATGAAGCACTAGGGGACTCAGGGAGAGCACTAGTTGAGGTGAGGGGTGCAAAGTCTGCAGCAGCAGTGACTGGAAGTGGTTCCTGTCCCGAAGATGATGAAAAGGCTGTAGCAACGGTGACCGGAGGCATGGCTGAAGCTCCAGCTAGAGATGTGATCAGAGACAAGGCAGACACAGAAGACGTGGCCGGAGCTGGAGCAGATGCAGATGCAGAAGATGTGGACGGAACTGAGGTGGACGCTGGAGATGCCGGAGCTGGGTTGGTGGAGTATCATTTAATGATTGGAACTATCCATCCATCCTTCGTTCGTTCCTTCCTTCCTTCGTTCCTTCCGTTCGTCTGTCCTTCCTTCATTCCTTCCATCCATCCGTCCACCCATTTTCTTCCGCTTCTCCATCCGCTTCGTATCGCAGGGGTAGCAGCCTAAGTAAGGAGGCCCAGATTTCCCTCTCCCCAGCCATTTGGTCCTGGAGTTCCCAGATCAGCAGAGAAACGTAGTTCCTCCATCGTTTTCTGGGTCTTCCCCTTAGCCGTCTCCTGGTGGGACGTGCCTGAAACACCTCACTCACCAGGGAGGCGTCCAGGAGGCATCCCAACCAGATTTTATGGCTCAAGACCATGGCGTTGGATTTGAAGGCACTGATACTCATCCCGGCCACTTCTCACTCGGCTGCAAATCGCTCCAGTGAGAGCTGTAGATCACAACCTGATGAACGCAGTAGGACCACATCTTCTGCAAAAAGCAGAGGATGCAATCTTAAAGCCACCAAATTAGATCCCCTCAACACCTTGGCTGTGCCTAAAAATTCTGTCAATAAAAGTATTGAACAGCATTATTGACAAAGCAGCCTTGGTGGAGTCCAACTCTCACCGGAAACGAGCCCGAGTTACTGCCGGGAATGAGGACCAGACTCTGATTCCAGAGCCTCTGTAGCTCACGATCATCAAGGTCCCCCACCTTCAGCTGCCATCCTTTTGATACTACAACCCACCCCTTTGTCCCTCAGGTCTCGGGTTTAACCCCGAGACCTGATTCATTTGGTCTTGGGGTCTCTGCTCATTTGTCTCTGGTCGGCATCTCTGGGGCAAACCTTCCTTCCTTGAGGTGTAAAAGGCCGCATATCAGGCTTCCTTTGGCTGGGAGGTGTTGGCTTCAGCTTTGGTTCTGTTTTAATGGTTTCATCAATAAATTCTGGCTCTATCTTTCCTTCCCTCAGAACCAGAATTCTTCGATTGCCTCTTGATTTTGTTTTGGGCAGCTCGGGTTTTTTTCCCTTGATTGGAGGTAGAGGTTTGAGTTGATCAAAGCAAAGTTGTGTTTCAACTTTGCTTTGATCAATATCACCTTCCACCTTAGCCCCTTTGCTCTTTATAGTTTCCTTCAAATCATCATGTTGCTTTTTCTCTCTCATGAACATTTCTGTCATCTTTTGTAGTTGGTTGGTGACTTGTTTAATGTGTTGTTGATCTCTGTCCCTGGTTTCACTTAATATGTGTATCTGTAAATTTAAGGATTTATTTTCTTTCTTAAGGTCTCTCCAATCGTATTCTGTGTGTGCCAAACTTTGTTTCACAGCGAAAGCCTCTTTCTTTTCCTGTAAAACTAAGAGCTTGGAAGTCTCAGCCTGCTGCTCTATGAGTTTACTCACCTCCTGTTCTTTTTTTGCCAGACATTCTTTTAGTGCCCTGTTTCGCTTTTTTTCCTGAGTTAATGCACAAGAAGATAAACCCACCCTTGCTTTAAACTCTTGCTTTGTTCTCTCTATGGCTTCCTCCATTGGGGTTCTGGGAAGTTTCTTCTCGAGAGTTTTATATTCCTTCTCTGCCTCTTTCAAAAGCTTTTCCAGAGTTGTTACCCTGGCCTCAAGAACTTTGGACTTGTCTTTTTCTTTTGAAATCTCATTATTCTTAATGCCAATTTCATCAATTTTTCGGAACACCTCAGCCTCAAGTTTCCTCACTTCATTTTGTTGCTTTTCAAGCTTTGTTTGGAATGCTGTGATTACAGACATTATTTGCTGTTTTTCTGCCTCAACCTTCTCAATTTGTAGTTTTGAATCCCTCTCCTGGTTTTTTAAAGAGGCTTGAAGTTCTTTAACTTTGTTTTTGTAATCTTTTATCTCAGACAGTAACTGAGTCCTGTGGGAATTCTGGTTCTCTAACTCTTGTTGCAACTTAGGGATTTGCAGACTTTCCAGGTGTTTATTTTGCCTGAGAGACCAGTTCAGGTCTTTGGTGAGTGATTTGATATTCTCATTCAGAAGCTCATTTTGTTGGTGAGCTTTTTCCAATTCCTCCTCCAGCATGTTCTCCTTAATCAGCACCGCAGAGTTTTCTTTAATCCTATGCAAAAAATCCAAAACAACGAAAGCCAATTCATCTCTTGTCATTTCTCCAATTTGGGACTTGGTTAATGAATCAGGGTCAATTTCTCTCATTTTGACTGTATCAGAAATGTATCAGAAAAGTTACAAAAAAATGCAATGTTAAATCCTATATAGAAATCCAACGTCCGTACTGCTTCTTGAGCTTCTTGTAAATTTGATTCAGATGCAGGACATTCAAGGCATCTGTTTTTTATGACATCACAACACTTTGACATCATCAGATTCCATCAGTGGAACAATGTAATGTATGCTATGTTGCTAGGCAACAGCAAAGCCAGCTCACTTTCCAGTCTCCTGGCTGTTTCTACTTTAACAGCCAAACAGCCAAATCTTACAAGCACATATACTTTTTATACAGTATCTTGAGTGAGGAGTCAGTAGTCACTCCTAGTCACTTTTTTTTTTACTCCTGGTGAGTAAGAAACAAAGGGATTACAGAATGACATGAACATTATTTGACACAACAGGTGATTATTATTAGAAAATAGAAAATTCCTGCAGAATTTTGAGGGGCCATGCCAAAGTGTGCCCGTCGGATTAATAAATCGTTCCGATGGTAAAAATTAACAATAATGCTAAAAAAAAGCTGCAATGTAGTCAATAACCTGCGAGGAGTCAGAAGCATGTTGACTAAGCTCTTCTCGTACCATTTAGTATGTTGCATAAGCTAAAATTAGCCAAAATGCTAATGTTAGCATGATTGCTATCAGTATCATGTTTGCCATCACTAGCATGTTGTCTGTCATTACTTACTCCATTCATTATACAAAATGTTGCTAATAACTAAGAAAAATATTCTGATGCTTAATATTAGCATCAATGCTAAGCTAAGTTAAATTGTAGTCCAAAAATGTTATTGCTCTAGCTTCCACAAGCCAGTTCTATAATCAGAAATATAATGCCAATACTATCACCCTACCTAAGGCAGTGCATAGACTCACACTGTTGAAATGGCCTATTTCAAGTCAGTATTACACAAACTGATGGGTTTTACACTGTTCATCATCAATTGTTAATGACTGAAGCTCTTGCCATATCTATCACCGTAGTTCTATAGCTGATCTAATTCACTGCAATAGTGCAACAGCTGAACCCAACAGCTAATATAACTTACCTGAGATTATTATTGAGGCTTTTATTTTGAAATTTTCAGTAAGCTTCATTTTAAATGACCACACTAAATCAATGGTTTGGTTAAACAAGTCATGTAAAACCCAAAAGAAGAATAGTTGATGTAAAAATGGTCAAGGCTTTTATTTTGAAATTTTCCGTAGGCCTAATTTTTTATGGCAACACTAATCCAGTGTGTAAGAGTGGTTTGGTAACACCAGTTATTTAATCACAAATAGAGCAACTGCATGATTTGAAAATGGTCAAGGGACGAATAACCCTCCCCCCCCCCACCCTCACCCCGGTCCGCAGCAACATTTTCCAAGTCTTGACCCGGTCCGCGGTAGTAAAAAGGTTGGGGACCGTGATCCGTCAGATAAGTAAGTCTTCTGCATGTTGGTGTTCCCGCTAAATCCCTAATATACCGAATTTCTGTTGTCTTCACCCTTTTATCGCAGCCTGTGGGGTTTTTCCCTGACTGGGAACGAGAATACAACCTGTTGAATGTGACAGGTGGCCAATCAGAAAGCGCGGTGACGTAAGAACAGAAGGGAATTCAGAGGGGAACAGAGGGGAATATTGCGCAACTGAGAGTCCGGTGGCTATCGGAGATGTGGAAATGTTTATTATTAAAACTAAAGGTCATTATTATGTTTATTCAGCTTAAAATGTTAACTATGAAAAAACATAGTCGCCTCCAGTGGCGCAACTACACATTTTTCAGGTGGATGCGAAAACATAAATCGGCGCCCCCTCCCACCCACCCCCCACCTCCGAACGAAGGAACGTCAGGGTGAAGGAGCGATGCTACACTCCCCCCCCCCCCCCCCCCCCCCCCCCCCCCCCCCCCCCCCGAAGACAATGCGTGAGGGCTACATTTACCTCGTTATGTGCGCGAAGTAAATGAGCGAAAGGCGCTGAAGTGTATGAGAGAACATCATCGGCGAGTCGCCCCCTCCAGACGGGGTTTTGGCGCCCCCTCTGGTGCTGCGCCCCTATGCGTTGCATACGCTGCATACCCACTTTTTGCGCCACTGGTGACAGGTCATGGAGAAAGGACTGAAGAAGTTTAAGGCAGAGTCAATCAAAATCCCAATCTTTGAACATTTTCTATGCACCACTATATCTAACATTTGAAAACCCATAGGGTCACAGCTTGAGTCTGTTGACAGAGCAAGTATTAGTTGTGCAATCAACAACTCTGAAGAGTATAAAAAAGACGGCTGTGATTGAAAGACAGCTGCATAAAATCCTGTTTCTAGAGGACCGATAGAAGCAAGTCTATCGGTACATTAAGGTAAATCAAAGTGCTTTACAATAAAAACTTTTTAAAATCCCAGCTATACCCAAACTTTGAAATACACATAAAAAACCATAAAGCTTCAAATAAAAGAAGAAAAACATGAGATGTAATCGCACAAAGAAGAAAGAAAGAGCAAAAGACAATTAAAAACCACATATCAGAGGAAAAAGTAATCATTGCTCTGAACAGGTTAGCTGCAGTAAAAACAAAACGTTTTTACGTCGGAATAAAAGTAGCTGACCATTTCAGGTTTTCAGGGAGTTGGTTTCAGAGTTGAAGTTCATATAAATCAACCTTCCTCTTGTTTAGTTCTGGTCATACAAGGACAAACAGGTAAACACAGTGGATGGATGAGTTAAAATGGTCAAAATACTGATAATAATAATAATAATAATAATAATAATAATAATAATAATAATAATAATAATAATAATAATAATAATAATAATAATAATTTAGGCCTCATCAAGGCATCGTCAGCTCAGAATATGCCTGCCCCGCTTATCATGGCTCAGTTTTTCCTCCCGTCTAGATCCTCGTCTTCATCAAGGCTAACTATTACTGTGACAAATTGTACTCGGTCTCATCTGGCAGCTCAGTCAGCAGACAGGCCCATCTGCAACACCACTATTCTCCCCAACAAGACAAACGACCCGCTCTCTACCATCTCCCTGTGGCCCTCATCAATTATCACCGGCCATGGCCTCGCTCTTACCACACACCCCTCCTCTTCCACCCACGGTTCATTTATTTTCCTGTTTTCTTCACACTCAGTTTCATTATTGATTCCAGCACAAGATGGCAGGAGTGTGATGTCTCTTTTAACATTTGCTCTTCTTTTGTAAAGCCAAGCCAAAGTCCTTTGTGCACAGGAAATAACTGTTTTTATTTCTCAGTATGTTTTTGGCGAGCCGACTGAGGTGACAGGAAAGTAAAAGGGAGTATTTTTGATGTTAGCAGCCACTGAGTTTATGATAGATGACAGTAAGCTGCCACTGAAGCCATAAACAACAGCTGACCTCCTAATGAGACGCGGCTTGTCTGCGGGTTTGATTAACAGTTCTAGGCTCCATAAAGCTGCCTTCGCTCCGAGCTCCACAACCATTAGCGGAAATAATTATTGGCATGAACAGTAAAGCATTTCAACCTCTGGATGTTTTACTCCAAAGTCCTGTCAGTGATAAACACGGAGAACAAATGATTGTCTTCGTAGCTGAAAGATCAGCTGCTGACTCACGAGGCCTTGGCTGGGAGAATTGCTTAATGAAAGATGGCTAAAAATGTCTGTCTGGGAGGCTGTCTGTCTGTCTGACTGCACAGGTTTGTAACTGAGTCATCCTCTGGACTTTCTTTGTTGTTTATCACCCACCTCCGTCCATACTGGACCTTACATCTCAATAAATCTGCCACTTGCTGCTGTTGGTAACAATAACACTATTACCACAAACAGTAACTCCCTCAAAGTCACATCATACAGCAGGAATCATTCTGAATACTTCTACCTGTGCATTGCAAGAGATGTCTATTTAAAGCTGTGGTGTATTTCTGCACGCAGCCACTAGATGGCACCGTCGGGATCACTGAGGCTTCAGTGTGCGACTTTCAGACGTCATTATCACAGGATTTGATCAGTGTGTCCACAGCATCCTGGCTATTGACTCTGGGCTTTGGGTCTCTTGCTACACTGATATCGTGGAAGCAGAGAAGGAAAATTATTAAATGAAGACGTCGTTGTGTCATTGTGTTACACAGTAATACAGTTCAGAGACACAAATCTTCCTCATTTGTTCAGCAGGTTTTTAAAGCATAATAAAAAAACTTTTTATTTGTTTACCTGCAGTTATCTGACACCAGCGACATCCACAATTATTCACCTACAACAGACAGTGGCAACAGAAATACATATTCTTCCACTTTTATGATAATAATAATAATAATAATAAAAGCTTATGTTTATGCTTTGTGAACTGGGAGAACATTTACACAAGTGTGCTCACTTCTCCAGAAGGCTCATTCTAATATGTTTTATTAAAAAAGTACTAAAATACCTGACAATGTGTTTTTTCTCTCTTTGTATTTATGGTATCTGTTCTGTGTTGTTCTATTAAAGAAAACTAGAGTTAGATTAAATCTGTAACAAGTTCAATATATTGTCTGTAGACCTTAGAGATGGGATTGTGTCAAAGCAAAACAATCTCAGAGGGAAGGATACAACAAAGATGAGGCTGTTTTATTTCTATTGCAAGTTTTAGGCAACCAGGCAATTCAAAGTACCACGTTTGAACAAAATAAAATAACAAACAAAGAAAAACCATGACACAGCAGGGACAAAATAAGGGAACAGGCAACAGTTCATGATGTTCCAGTTGTTAATGAGCAAAGACAGCTTTTCACAAATATATTTTTAGCTTTGATTTAAAAGGAACTCAGCGTTTCAGCATCTTTTCAGTTTTCTGGAAGTTTGCTCCAGATTAGAAGAGTTTAAAAAGTGAATGTTGCTTCTCCATGTTTGGAGACCTGAGTGGTCTGGAAATGTTAATGCAACAACAACAAGAACAGTTCTTTAATGCATTTTGATGCCAAACCATTCAGCGACTTTTAAACTGAGGGCTTTAGGACTGGGGTGATGTGGACTGACTGTTTGACATGTTGAGCTACACAATGTTAGGGACATAACTCAATAACAGGGTTTATTGTCTCTATTCCTTCTCTATGGTTTCAAACTTCTACCACCTGGAATAGGAAGAAGTTTGAAACCACCAAAACTCCAGAACATGCTGAGGAAAGAGGAAGATGTTTTTGTTCATACATTGTTTCCTTGTGAAGATTGGAGAGCCATACAAAATGTCTACTTGCGGTATTGCATTTCGTCAGTCAGGTCTGTATGGCAGGGACAGAAACAGTCTGTCTAAACACACACTAGAGATAATATGACTAGAAAAGGTAAATTTTTCTCAAATTACTGTTTATCTTTTTATTCTGAGCTCTACATATTGCCTGGAGAAAACAAACTTCTCGACACCTGGCTGGCTCATACCATCCCACCTTTGAAGCAGGCTGGTGTTGGAAGCATCATGCTGTGGACACGTCTTCCAGGGACTGGCCAACCAGTTCACATACCAGGTGAGAAATACAGAGCTGGTTCAAGAAAATGTGTCTCCAGAGAGCAGAAGGATTCAATCAAAGTAGCAAGGGAAGAATGTGGATTTATATTTAATTGAACATTTCTGGAAAGAGCTAAAAGTGGTTGTCTGATGATGTAATCGCTCCAGCCTGAAAAGTGAAGGGATTTTAATACTTTTGTAGGTTGAAAATTGGTTTATTGGTGTATTAAATGCTATAAAAATACTTCAATATATGAAACCTTCTAGGAGAGCAGTAGGAAGATGCAACAAGTAAGACAATAAACTTTATTAGGGTCCAAAAGGAACCCGGTCAAAGCACCATGAACACAGACTGAGTTCAATCGGACCGGGGGTCTGTGGGACGAACAGAGACTTCTGCTGTCCAACCTTTTCCTTTCAGGTCAAAGGTAAAGTCCTGACCTGAGAGCAACATGACCCAAAAAATTAAACAACAAACAATGGCCTTCTCTCAGTCAGAGCTTAGACTTTAATGAACCTACTTCTTTTCTT
>CM065359.1:20167855-20227855 GCA_033032245.1 Poecilia picta | reverse complement strand
GTCAACACACTTCCCTGATAGCTCAGTCAAAGTCCATGACCCAAATTTAATTTATTATATATTTACTCATTATAAGGCTTATGTTCACATGTATGTTCACAGATGCTCTCTATACTCATGTAGAATATTAATTATAGTTATCATGCTTAACTGTAAATTAAATTAAATCATGATTTTTCACTTACAGCCATTGAAAATACAACATTTTACATCAGATCAACAGACAAAACATAATTCAGAAATGTGGGTTTAATGAAAAGTATGTTTGATTCTTTCAAAACGTTCTTTAAATGTCACAAATGAGCCTCATCAGGATGCATATTGTTATTCATTAAGTGTGACTGTGCAGGTTGGACTTGCAATACAACAGATAGATAGGTTTTAAGACACACATTTGAGATTTTATTTCGGATTTTTTCCTTCCATCTCTCAATTATGCATAAAATACATGATTAAATACACTGAATCTGACCAAATGTGAAACTGTTCAAGGGGTAAGTGTACTTCTGCAAGGCGATGAAAAATATTTGCTCCAAACACAGTAAACTCTGACAGCTGTTAATCCAACTATAACATACTAATATTTGAATTTGTATAATATGGGCCCACAATAAGCAACATCTCTATATTAAAATAATTTTCCTTTGTTTAGTAAAAAAAATACTTGGAAACTCTGTTTAAGACTTTTAACAAGAATAATTTGCAAAGTGTGTGAAATGTTTAAAAATCAGTTTTATACCATCAAATAAATTGAAATTATATGTCTTTAAATCAAACTAGATCGACTCTGGCCCAATTTTACTGAATTATGACATAGAACTAATTAAATTAAGTATATTTTGTCGCCGATCGGTTCTCAGTAACTTGTTATAAATCACTATGACAGCTGCGCGATTTTGAACTCAATTCATAAATTACCCACAGGGGACAGACGATTTTAGAGCAAAATCATAAATAAATACTGATTTACTGCTGCCTTGATATTTTAATATCAAATAAAATGTTGGCGCCATTAGCCAACATCTGTCAAATGTCCCATAATAAAACGTTTATTCATTCGCTCACCGGTGCAGCAGCGATGATGACGTCTTCTGACGCGGCAGGGTTGAAGAAATTAAACCATGATGAATGTCACTGCGACCGCTTCCTGCATTTTAAGCATCAAACACAAAGTTCTCGAGATTTAAAAAGCACATATATTACAAATCTGTAAAAACGAGTTGATACTCTGCGGTTTACATCATGAATAAACATTTTTTAAGAGGTAATATTATGCTAAATTGAATGTTGAGAGCTTTATACAGTATGATGTTAATGCTTTTCCCTCATTGAGCGTTGCTTTGATTCTTTTATGCATATTTGAGAAACCCTTTAATCTCCTGTAGTGCTAAACACTTTGTCTCACCAGGTGCTACCTGGTCCACAAAGCTCCTCCTTAGCGCTGCCATCATCAGTTGAGCTTCTGCTGCACAGAGCGTCCATCACCCGGGACTCCCCCGCTCAGCTCCTCACACTATCAGCAGCAATTAGCAAAAACCTGGTGCAGCTGCGTGTCTGCTGAGATAATCATATCAGCCTCTTCTCAGTTGTTAAAGTAATAATAATAATAATATAATATATAATAAATAATAATAATAATAATAATATAATAATAATAATAATAATAATATAATCAATCCAATTTGTACCGCACATTTCATTAACAAAAATCTCACAGTGCTACACAGTGCAAATAAAATCAGAGATAAAATCAGAAAAATAAGTAAAGGCTTACGTAAAGGCTCGTTGTGATGACGTGTTACAAGCGGCAAGTGCTGCTTAAGGAGACAGGCGAATTTCAAGGCGTTAGATTGCGACCTTAATAATTAACAATTAATTAATAATTGTTAATATGGTAGTAAATATAAATATAAAACAGGCTATATTTTGTTATGAAAATGCTATTTTTATAAATGCTATAAAATGTTATGTACTATATACTGTATATGTAATACTGTCCCTTTAAAAGAAGATACATATTCTGTTGAGTTATTAATTAAATAAATCAGTTGTTAAGAACTTCGTAGTTTTCAGCTGTGAAAGCTGCTATTTACATAAAGTTTATTTATTTATTTAAATATCCAGTTTTTTCCATAGCACAAAATAGTAAGAAAAAAAAAAGAAAAAAACCTCCTGAAATTCTCTGACATGCAGTCACCATCTGGACATACTTTCCAAATTTTGGGGGCGAGGTGAGGTGTGTATGTGTGGGAGGGGGGGGGGGGGGGGGGGGTTGGACGCCTGTTTTAAACACACGTTTAGATATCGGGTTTATTTATTCATAGCTCGGCCGTGTGTCCGGTGGAGCTGGGCTTAAATCTGCAGCATCCAGATGGTTCTGCTGAGGTACATGTTTACAGATTCCTGCAGATTGTGAGGAAGGAGTGAGGCCAAATGGGCCTGTCCCTCATTAGGTTCGTCAGAACAGGGAGGCATTTATCACGACAGGCTGGAGATCGCTTAAAGCTTAAAGTGGTGGGCCTACTTCTGTGTCTGAGCTACTGTGCCGAGCTCATCCGTCACTCTTTAAGTAATGTAAAACTGGTTGAACTGTCCTCTAATGGGCAGCCGGGGTGTCAGGGCTTTAGTCTGCTCCTTTATGGGCATTTTCTACTAAAAATTGAGTCAGAAATAGACACTTTATAAACTAAGTTGAACTCTCACCCTGTCGTTCTTGTTCCTACTCACTCTGGATAATTATTACCGGATTATCACTTTTAAATATTTGTCCTTGTTTCTGTATTATCTTGATTCCAGCTGTCAGAAAACAGCGAGAGAGGCGGCTAACTAACTGAGAGCGAATGATGGATGGACCACAGACAAACAGCTTTCACATGTGCGACAAGGAATACTGCAGATGCTGTCATTGCAGCATCAAACATTAGGGTCTTTGAGTGTAAAAAAAACTCACTGGTGGTCTCATCCGAACTCATGTTTTGACTCTTACTTGGTAGAAGAAAGGACAAAATTCTATTTTTCCAAAACTCCGTTGAATAAACATCTTTATTCGAGGACCGTCTGAGGAGAAGTCTTTGTCTGCTCATTAGGAGTCTGTGGCCAGCCTGTCCCCTAGTGTGCTGTGGCTGGAGATCCCAACACTCTCTGGGCTGTGCAGCGACGCCTCGCAGGAGGTCAGACAGAGGACAGCCGCCCCACTTCCCATCTCTCTTCCAGCAGACCGCAGCAAGCTTCCCAGAATGCACCTCGCCTGGCCGTCCGACCCCGAGGTCGGCAGCTGTCAATCACTGCCTCAGCTGAATCTGCAGCTTCTGGCGTTGCACCGGAGGCTGTGAGGGAGGCCTCTGAAAGGAGCACTGCCTCTACATATGGGATCATCTCTGTGCATTCATGGCCCAGTAATTAAATTAGCTATCCTTCTCCTATTCTAATACAAACCTCAGGTTGAATCGCCACCCTGTACGTGAGAGGAAAGGCCCCAGGCAGTGACAGCCAGACGAAGAAGTTCAGAGCGGTTCCTTGTTTGAGCAGCCTGTCCTGTGCTGGTATTCATCTGGTGGAGCAGACTTTATATCTTCTTCCTCCAGCCGCTTGTTTCTCACCATAAAAGGTTGGATCCTTCCACTTCATTCGACGACTCAAGTCCTTCTTCGTTTCGTTAAGGTTTTTCCTCGTCTTTTTGAAAAGCAGAAACAGTTCTGGTCAGATGTTTACAAACTCTCGTGATGGGAATAAGTCACAAATTATTATTTTATTTGTTTTTGCTTTCTTCCGTGTTATAATCCTAAAAACAACTTCAATTAATTTTAAAAACAAGACTTTATGTGCAAATAAGAGTTTTTGTAAAAAAAAAAAAATCCATCTAAATCTGTACAGAGTTGAGAGCAGACATAAACACATACACATTCCCTTCCCATCTTCCCATTTTAAAAACGGTAAAAATTTGGATTGTTGCTGAATGATGCAAACAGGAATAAGACAGATATCACATACTCAATTTGTAGACTAATTTACTAATACAGCTATTACTCAGAACTGGCATTGAAAATGAGCTATGACATATGTTTTTAAACAGGCCTCGCTTTTCATCAATAGAGTGTTTCTAATACAGTTAAATCACTAAACTCCACAGTTTCTTAAGCTTCTCTGCAGGAAGGAAGAAGTCTGTGAGTAAATGTAAATGTGCAATTTAATGTTGTTTGTTACCTGAAATGACAAACCTAAAACAATAAATAACCTCAAAAGTATTTGTCAGTCGTTTCTTGTTTTAATAGATCATTAGAATAAATCAACAAGCCCAGTTTATATTTTTTAATGCACAGCCAACTTTAATTTTGGATAGTTTATCAACTTTATCTGGCCTGATCTGAGAAAATCCTCCTGCTTTCATGATCCAGACGTACAGCGTCTAGATACCACTAATAAAGGTCTGAGTATTTGAATTGATGGCATTAATATCTTGGCTGCAGATTCAGATCGGAAAAAAGATTCGTGTGAATTTGTGACAGTCATTCAAAAGACCATACACACATTTAGTAAAATGTCTCTTTGGGAGTTGTGAGAAACACTTCAATCATTCACCATAAACTGGGATGAAGGCAGCCTTTATGCAGCATAATCCATAAACATTCGATGGATTTGACGCAAGAATAATTCCCTTCTTCATCCCTTCCAAAACAAGTTTGCGGTCGTCGTTTCGTCGGATCGCCCAACGGTTCCACCATCTAACTCGAAATTTAGAAGCAAAGTTAAAGAATTTGGAGTGATTTCTGTTCATTCATTAATCCACTCAAGTTGTGTGAAGTTCCTGTATCACTGATAGTGAGAAAAACTGTCAGCATGATGCTCCACCACCCTAAAAGTTTCCTTTAGAAACAATAAAAGTTGGAGCATCTTTCAGTCGAGTTTAAGTGAAACTGGTTCACCACTCTATCGTAAGTTTGAGCTTTTGTGGCTCATGGATTATTCTCAGATATGGCAGCCAAATGTTTGAGAGCATGTCAAATTCTGACCTGCACTGCACTTGTGTGCTGCAGATGGAGGGTGCCAGGTGTCCCATGCAGGAGGAAGCTCCTCTTTAGCCTGAGGGCTGCATGTCGAGCAGTGAGAGTGCAGGGGTCACCTTTCTCCATGGTGTCTGTGCCCAGAACCGCTGCTGCTGGAGAAGGAAGAAAAGGAGGAGGAGGAGGAAGAGGAGGAAGGGGAACTGGGACTCTGAACAGGCTGAACTGATTTCCTGTGCAGGGTCATACCCAGGACAAGCTGGATGAACATGGGTTTAGGGGCACCGGAAGCGCGAGAGTGACACAGTGTTGACACTGTTTATCTGGCGTTTTCCTGGCTAAACCTGTCACCTGCACACATCACAGGCGGAGATCACACAAAGGCCCCACTTTATTTTATCAAGGATCCTTGTTTCAGTTAACCTAAACATGCTTCTCTATGCAGCAATAGTTGTTCTATATTGTAGTTAATTAATCCACAACATGCACAAATCTGACTGGAATCTTTTGCAAGAGATCAACTCATCCATCTGCACATCTTATGAATAATCGATAGAAACAAGTCACCTGCTGTAGCTCAGATCATAGCTGATCTTCTGGGTGTTTTTTTTTTTTTTACAAAGCACCAGGCTGAGTTTGAGGTTTAGGAGAGCTTGTACTGCCTCAGGCGGCAGAAGGGGAGAAAAAAGTTTTCTCATGCATGTTTAAAACTCTATTCACCTCTACAGGTTCCTCGCAATAAGGAGCACATTCAAGGAAAATGTGAAATTTCGAAAGCAAATTCCATCAAATTTAAGTTCCATCAACCAAAAACTGGAAACTTTTATCAGGAGCAGAAAAATCTAACAATGTATTTGTTCTCTAGCAGTTTTACCCCATGCATCTGAACGAGGGGGAAACAAAACAAAAAAAAAAAAACGAAAAAGAACTTGCCTCTCCAAGCAAATGGACCTCATGTTTATCCACTTGTCCATCATCTGAGCAGCGCACGGCCTCGGGGATCCAGAGAGACTTTGAGATGCCCCCCAAAAACTAACGGCGCTGCGTCTGAAGCCTGTGAGTGCAGCGTGTTTGGATGAGGTCTGTGTAGATCTGAGATAACTCGTCCGAATCAAAAGCTCTTTCTTCTAATGCTGAGTCTCAGTGAGTTCACACTGGAGCTGGATGGGGAGGAAGAATAACACATCTTCTGACACGGCCTGGAACAATTTTTTCCTGTTATGCTTTTGTTTCTGTTGTTTAGGAAACTTTAACTTTCTTCGCTCACATAAGAAACAAACAAAAACAGCGGACTAAGCAAACTTAAAATTTTCACTTCAGGCTGGATTTAATACGATCCTCATATTAATGTTTTGCTAATTCAGTTCAGACTCATTTATTATGACAGATCAAGAGTTTAAGTGTTTGAACTGCAACTACTCCTGAAATATATTGTTTTTTCACTTATTTTGCCTTATCTTAACAACAGCAGCTTCTACCAGGTGTGTTTTTGATAATAGAGGGTTATTAACAGCATACATCATAAAACCATAATTTTTAAACATCATCATAAAAAATTATATCAGTTTAACTTTAAATACATCCTTCTTTTCACTAACTTTTTAGATATTTTGCCATCTTTAAATGTTCTAGTACTTATTGAAAATTTAAACTGGAATATCTTCTTATTTTTTAATTATTATTTTTAAAGAGAAATGATCTATTCTATGTTACTATTATAAAATAATAATAATAATAATAATAATAATATAATAATATAATAATAATAATATATAATAATAATAATAATAATAATAAATCTTGACTCTAACATAAGTATTTAATTATTTGACAGACAATTCCTTAAGAAAAGCGCATCATAGTTTTGTCGTTCAGATAATTAAGACTTTAACAGGTGATTTTTAAAAATCATTATTATTATTATTATTATTATTATTATTATTATTATTATTATTATTATTATTATTATTATTATTATTATTAATTTATTTATTTTTTACAAATTATCGCCTGCTAGAGAAACAATTTTGTGTTGTTTTCAATTATTTAAATTGTATATATTTTTTGTATCTTTTGTTTCTTTTCTCACATATTAGAAAAAAAAATAAATTAAAAACCACGACCAAATCTTAACCAGCGATAAATCGTCAAAAAGTGAAACTAGCAAAAATGTGTTCAGTGATTATAAGGGTTTGAGTGCTGTAATGACAACAAAGAAATGTATTTAATAAAACAACAAACGATCAACGTTATTTATTTGAATGAATTGTTAATAAAACAAATAAACTGTCTAGATAAATGGCGAGTCCTTTAACGTTGTCCTGTATGTTTTGAGAGATGTCTGGCCGAACTGAACTTTGTGTTTTAATCTGAATCTTCGGTGTTTTTCCGACGAAGGCCCCGGCGCGGCTTTCTACAACATGAATATAAGCTGAATAATTTTACAGCCCCCTAAAACATTTCATTTTGACAGGAAAAAATCGGATTAAAAAACAACACCTTGTTCTTTGTGCAAATATGGAGTTGAATGAATTAGAAAGAGAAACGAAAAGTAGATGAAATGAAGGAAAACAAGCAATGTGACCCGTTTGATCTGACGACGGCTGACGGCTCCAAAGTAACATGTGAGATATCAATGAAATGGTTAATTGGGCGCCCATGATTACATTTTTGGCGGATTATATTAGACTACCGGTCACCAAACACACACACACACACACACACACACACACACACACACACACAACACACACACACACACACAACACACACACACCTATCTCACAAATCAACCCTTCAGTGGACGTTTCACGGGTCTTTGTTTCTGATCTGTTTAATCCCACCCACTTGACTTGACAGAAGAGAGACAGAGAGAGAGAGAGAGAGAGAGAGAGAGAGAGAAGGAGGAGAGAGAGAGAGTGAAAATCCCTCACTGTGCCCAGGCCGCCAGCGCCCAGTCGCTGTTGTCTCTACTGGACGAGAACCATGGAAACGGAGAGCTGTTTGTCTTTCTCCGCCCGGAGCGGCGGGAGGACACCGGCCAACTCTCCGGGACTCGAGCGCGGCGGCGGAGGCGGTGGTTCCGGCTCCGGCTCCTTTCTGCCCTGCGACGAGCTGCAGAAACCCTCCCATCATCCCGCTCCTCATCCCGCTGCGGCGTCGCTTCCTCACCGTCTCGGCCTGCGTGGAGACCTGTACGCAGCCGCCTCCATGGGCAGGTTTGGAGATGCTGCGGACTTTACGCACAGCTCTGCGGCCGCGTCTCCTCCCAAACACGGCAAGTTTCTGGACAGTTTAAACCCGGAGCACAAAGCGATGATAAGCGACAAAGCGGCGTTTTATGAAAGCAGCTCAGACGGTGAGTTAAAAGCAAACATAAGCGTAATAATTATAAAGAGAGGGACGTAATTGCACTATTGGAGACATATTTTACTAAGTTTTCTCAGGACGCGTTTAAGCATCATGTGGAGAGGATTGGAAAACATTTACAAATATTGCATCAAATTTGTAATTAAAAGTTATGTTTCTAAAGCATCAAACTAAATGCTTTAGTTTGATGTTTGATTCATGAGCGTAATTGAATCAACTTTCAGGTTTATGGTTCTGTAAGTCGCAGCTTCCCATTCAGCAGAGTCTTTTTCACAATTTTCCTGTTTAAAAAAAAACAGATCACAGAACGGTGCTCAGCTGCAACTAAATATAATGTTAAATGCTTTTTCTTTAATCGAAGCTTGCGTAAATGCTTCATTTCGCCTTGTTTATTAGTTCCGATGGGTTATGCAAAGCAGTGGAGGAAATCTCCGTTGATAAAATCTTTGTAAAATCTTCATTCCTAATAATACAACAAAGGTTGTGCTTATGCTCAAGACAAAAAAATAGATTTCTATAATATTTCAAGTGATGATCAATGCGCTGTTAGACTAAACTCTAATATTTCTGTTAGATCCTGTTTGGTTTAGGAGGCTGCTGGCCTTCCAAGTGTTTGTGACCTCTTGGAAAATTCTCTTACTTTGTTCACCGATATAATTTGTTACTAAACTATTGTTAAAAAAAGCTTGTGTTTGGACTTGCTTGTCTCCGGTGTAAATGCTGCTGTGGCTCAGCCTCTCAAAGTCACCTCAATCAAAACAACAGGATATTTAAAATGATTTGTTTTCATTTATCTTTAAATTATTTATCTTAATTGCATTTTATTTTTATTTTATTATAGAACAGCAATTATTTTTAGTTTATGTGTTATTTAAATTTTTATTTTTGCATTTTCCTGTCTATAGGAGACTGTATTCCTTTTTATTTTTAGTAACACACACTAAAATAAAAACTACCCAAGTGATTTTCCTTATTTCATAATTTATACCTAGTGTTTCAATGAGAAATACACTTTTTTGATCTTATTTCACATTGACACATGTAAATGTAATAAAACATAGTTATGCTTAATAATAATTTTTAAAAACTGTCTGTAAAATCAATTGATTTTGTGTAAAAGTACCCAAAACCTCAGAGTCTTTATAGGATTTATTTTAAATATAAAAAGTTCCTTCAGTTACTTTAAAAGTTGCAAGAACTCTGCCCCAAAAAATCTGATCACAGTAAATGTAAATGGAGAGGTCGACGTCTTCAGTCCTGATGGATCCCATTGCATCCTCCTGCTAACAGCTTCGATACGCCTTGCTTTTGCTTTTGGAGATACTCCCTCTGCGCCGTACGTTGCATATGATATGGATCTTCGGTTTCGCCCACGGAGGCCGAGCGGATGTGAGTTCTTGACAGGCTAAAAGCTGCTCAATGCCCTGTGGCCCATGTTTGCGGCTGAGAACATTTTCAGTTTGCGGCGTAAGGTTGGATCTAATGGACATGAGGAAATTAATGTTGCAGTCCGCAGCATTTTGCGTTAGGCCTTACATTATATTAGGAGAAAAGCAAAGTAGGGGAGTCAGCATGCCCCCAGTGAGTGGGTGGCTGCAAATAGATGGAGTAGTTCACTTCTGGACTAAAGGGTTAAACGTAATGAAAACAGACAACATCCAAACACTGCAGGAGGGGAGCTACCCTGTTCTTGCTCTGACAACAGGAAGCAAAATTAAGCCTTCACATTTCCTACATGACCCAACAAGGAGGGAAAAAAGCACTTTGTTAATTCAAAAGTTCTTTATAATTATATATGTATGTAAAGTAAAGTTATGTTTCTGTTTTTCCTGTGTCAGTCACACAGGAAACACTGTGTCAGTCGCTCCCCGCGTCCTTTTCAGTGCTCTCACCTTCAGCTGTGATGCTGCTGTTCAGTTGACTTCAAGCCAGCTGCCTGTTTACCGCCTAAATATAGTTTGTCTGCTCTGATCAAATTAAATCAGAATTAGCGTTGCTTGTGATTCTAGTTTTCCTCGGGAGTCTCAGACTGATTATTTTGGCTGTTTGAATTTGTAAACCAAAGTGAGAAACAAGCAAACATCAGCAGCTCTCATTTAAACCATATGAAGAAGCTGTTCTAAATTATTTTTGGCTTATTGTTGTCAACTTTTTAAAGAGTTTTTAACAAAGATGTACTTAAAACCTTGTAAGTTCCCATGGTAACTTGAAAGTTAAAACCAGATTAAGGTGACACAACTAAAAATAATAATTTTTCAGAGGAAAGTGAAAATTGTTGCATTTATTGGCTCATATTAGTTAAAAAAATATTCTCAGACTCACAGAGTTTACAAAACATTCACAACAAAACAAAAACAGTTTTAAGACCATCGTGAATAAGAGTGAACACATTTCTCAATTAAAGGATTAACAGACAAATTCTTACATTTCAAAATGTGGCCTTATAAGCATTTAGTGACAACAACACTAAATGCTGTTTAACTTTGTGTTGTCATTATTTGTCAGGTTTAACATTGAGCTTGCTGACTTGAAGTGTAAAGATCCATCAAGGTCACCGATAAACTTTCTGCTCCACATGTCTGTAAAATAAACTTCAATTTGGCTATGGCAGTTAAAATAATCTTTCAATTTTTAAGATTGAGCTTGGCTTCAAAATGTTCAGGAGGGCAAGGAGTTGATTGAAGGCCAGATCAAACACTTAAACATTGAGCTGCAGTCCAACTTGAGTCAAAATCTTTCAAAAGTTTTATTGAAGTAAGCATCCAAACACAAACCTAGTTCAGTCCTGAAAGAGAACTTCAGGGACTCAGCTTTTCCTCTGTGTACTCCTCAGTCAGAGAGAAAGGCGCTCTAAAAGCCCTGGTCTACCCTGGGATCGGCCCAGACTGCTGCGGCAAGCTGAAGGAGCAGAGCGGCGGCCTGCAGGGCGACTCCATCGCCGACTCCATAGACTTATCAGGGAAAAGCAAGAAGCGGCGCAACCGGACCACCTTCAGCACGTTTCAGCTGGAGGAGCTGGAGAAAGTGTTTCAGAAGACGCACTACCCCGATGTGTACGCCCGGGAGCAGCTGGCGCTGAGGACGGAGCTCACCGAGGCCCGGGTTCAGGTGTGTGCGTCACACCTTTAACATTGTGATTAAGAACTTAATAGGAATTACAATTATGCATCCTAAAGATTTGCTGGTTTTGACTAAGTTCTTTTAATATTACAGTAAGTGCCTTTAGAAGTGCTTTAAATATTTTTCACATTTTGACAGGCTACAATCATAAACTTTGAGGGTTTTTTGTTTTTGGCGTGGCTTCATTTTTTATTGGTAAATAATATTTTGAAAAGCATAGCAAGTATTTATTTAGTCAAATTTATTCTCTAATGAAATTCACTGCAACCAAATGCCTCTGCTAGTTGCCTAATTTGTAAATTGAGCCACTTTTTGATCAACAACATAACTGTCCACCTAAACTGACCAGCCTGTATTAATCAGTGATCCTCAAGGTCCGTGGTACCTATGAAGGAACTGCAAAGATCCAGAGCTCAGCTGGGAAAATTTGTAGATTGAGCAACAATTTGTGTGTCTAGTAAGAAAAAGTTGTTGCTGAAAAAGCCAAAATAAAACTGATTTGCAGTTTGGCACAAGAGATGTAGACAAAGCAAACCTGTGGCTCAAGAAACTTTGATCAGATTAAAAATAATTATTTTGGCTCATGTGCAAAGAGCAATGTGTGGCAGAAAACCAACACTAACAGAATCCACATTGTGAAACATGGTGGAGGCATCATCATGCTTTTGGAAAGCTTTTTTTTTTCTTTTGGTGCATAAAGGGAAGCTTGTCAGAGTTCACTGGAAAATAAATACAGTTAAATGTAAAATTCAAAATGCTATGCTGTAGATCACAAATTGATGATAAAACACGGAGGTGGCCTCTTCACGCAACATGGAGGATTTTCTTCACCTTGCAGAAAGATGTGTCCTGTTGTAAATCCAATGAGGAATTTTGGGCAAAACATGGAAAGCTTAGTTCTTCATTTGAACTGTTTAAATAAAATGAAAATCCACTTCCCAATTAAACGCACCATTGTGTTGGTTTGTCTGAAATCCAAATAAAATCCAGTTAAGTTTGTGGTTGCAACTTTACGACACGCTCACGTAGTACGGATATTTCTGCAAGGCACTTTCTTTATTGTTTTTTTCTTTGATTCAAAGGTGTGGTTCCAAAACCGTCGAGCCAAATGGAGGAAACGGGAACGCTACGGGAAGATCCAGGATGTCCGCAACCACTTTGCAGCGTCTTACGATATTTCTCTTCTCCCTCGCCACGATGCATATCAGGTGGGTTACTCCAAAATCCGACAAGTTACTCCACAGGAAATCTGACCTGTTTCCAATCATGCTTTCATAGCACTTTACTCTATACAAATGATTTACACTTTTTCTTTCCATCAAGTTTCCCATCCTAAATCTGTCATCATCCAGATGCAGGGCAACCTGTGGCCAGGCACCGCTTCAGCTGCGGGGGGCAGTTCAGGCGCCGCCTGCGTCCTAGGAGCCGACTCCATCCCATCGTCCTGCATGAGTCCATATTCTCACCCCCACAGCAACTTGCAGGGCTTCATGAGCATGCCTGCCTCCCCCAGCCACCCGCACCACCACCCGCCTCACCACCACGGCATCAACGGCCTCTACTCTCTCCACAGCTTCCCGGGAGGCCTCGGCCCGCCCGCCATCGAGGGGCCGGAGGGCGACTACAAACCAACGGGTTTGGTGGCGCTGAGAATGAAAGCCAAAGAGCCGGGCAGCATCATCTCCTGGCCCACATGACAACCAGTGGTTCCCTTAGCATACTGACTGAGCCAAAGCACACACAACCACAGAACCCCCCTCCCCCCCTCATGGTATAAAAGAAGAAGAAGTTATTTAAGCATGTAAAAAAAAACGTGTAAGTATCATATTAATCAATGATGATCAGAAATAAAGTCCTCCATTTACATGTGCCGTCTGGCAGGATGCAATTTTTGGTTGAGACGAGACAAAAACCAAATTGGTTCAGCGTCGACGCGGCTCTTTAGTTTGGAAGAAATGTGGTTGTGAGACATAAATGCTTTACAGGGTGAGTTTACCATAAACACGAGGATTTCTGCTCTGCGGGACATTATTGGTCTGGTGCACACTATGGCTTAGTTTATTAGAGCAAAACAAAAGCCAGCAACCACAAGACACTATTGGTAATGAATCTTCACTCGTGGCTGCTCATGCACTTATTCAGCTATTTGTCTTGTTTTTAACACAACTAATTATTGTGGCAATCTGAGTTATAGTTTCATGGAGAAAGTTTAATTTGGCACATGTTTCTCCTGCAACCAAACCATCTGCTTCTTCGTTTTTTTCCCTTCATCTTTCAGAGGAAAAACAGGCCGTCTCATGTGACATATTTTGCATTGCAATATCTCCTTTTTTGTTGTCTGCCCTAAACATTTCACTTTGTTGCTAAGTAAACATAGCATTGTATTGTACCATCCCATCTGGCTTAAATTGTTAAATACCAACATATTTGTGTCAGATGGGCAAACATGTCAATCTTTTTGAGGACTGAGAGCACGAGCTGAGCTGTGGAAGGAAAAGAAAAGAAAAAAAAATATATATATTTCACTGGTGGACTAACGTCCTTTAAGGAATGGAGATGGCTAAGAGGTATACTAGGTTTATTCTTTGCCTGCCTCACTGCGACTAGAACGCTCAGGGCAGATTATCTGATATTCCCTCGCTCCCTGTGCCAGGTCTCATTCAGGCTCTGTAACATGTGGTTCCAATTGAAGAATGCACAAAGCCGTCAGAAACACTTTCCACACCCACAGCCTCGAATTCCAGCCAGGCCGTGGGAGACGACTGCTAGCGCGCAGTGACAAGGCGCTCTGCGACTGCGTCCCAGGATAAGTGAAGATAAGGAGAGAAGGGACCACAGAGGTGGCCATCTTCTGGAGAGATGAAGAAATAGAGAATGATGATATTTTTTTTGACAATTTTTTGTCAATGAATATTGACAATATTCCTGGTGCTCAAGAATATATGTACACATATATTCTGTGTACATATATTCTTGAGCAACAGGAATATATGGAATATATGACATATATGACAATATTCCTGTTGCTCAACAGGAATATATGTATATGTATACATATACAAGAATATATGTATATGTATACATATATTCTTGAGCAACAGGAATATTGTCAATGGTCTTTAGGATTAGTCAAAAATGAATTAAACGTGATGAATAAAAGCTACAAGGCAGGATGAAAGTAGGAGCTCTACTCCTTCAGTTGAAATACTTACAATAATATTTTCATTTTCTTTCAACTTTTTCACATATTGCCATGCAATAACTACAAACTTCATTGGGTGTTATTGGTATTTGATATGAGAGGCAAACAAAGTAACACATAATTGTGAAAAGGACATACGGCTGTCAGGATCTTTTACAGAGTAACCTGTTAAGTGATATGAATATGTACTCATCTCTCTGAGTCAACACAATGAAGAACCATATTTTACTGCAAAGGTAAGGCAAGTTTATTTGCATGGCACATTTCAGCAACAAGACAATTAAAAGTGTTTCACATGACAAAATATCAAACAAAGAAACTTTACATTGGAGTGAAAAGTTCAAGGGAATTGATGTGATGAGAAAAATGAATGATGCTACAGTTAAGTACAGTTATCAGGGTGATACAGTTAGTCAAAAACAACTCTCAAAAAATGGGGTTTCAACCTCGATTTAAAGGAAGTTTGCCTCATATTAGAGGAGCATATAAACTGAATACTGCTTCTCTGGATTTGGCTCTGGTTCTGGGAAAGCAGAGGAGACTGGAACCAGAAGACCTAATTGGTCAGACCAGAACCAGAAGACCTGATTGGTCTGGAGGGTTGCTATAACAACAATAACAACATGTCTATAATTTATTCTTAAGTTATTCAGTGATTTCTAAACTTAATACAGTATTTTAAAGTATCTTATCTGAGGTGCAGGGAACCAGTGTAAGAACTTTAGAACTGGAGGGATGTTCTCCATTTTCCTGTTTTTATTGAGAACTGGACCGGCATCATGCAGTAAGGTCTACCTTTACCTTTACCAGCTTTCCACATCTAGACACTGACAGTTTTGCTCATTCTTCTTTGAATAACATGTGAAGCTCAGTCAACATTAGTCTCAGATTCTCAAGAGGATTTGTGTGTGGACTTTGACTAGGCCATTCTAACACAGGTTTTGATCTGAACCATTTTGTGGTAGCTTTAGGGTCATTGTGCTGCTGGAAGTTGAACCTTCATCCCAGTCTCAAGTCTTTAGTTGACTCTAGCAGGGTTTTTTACCCTAATATTTCAATTTATTTAGCTCTATTCAGTATTTAAATAACTTTGCTCATTTTCCACATCTCTGTTCAAGAAACGTGACCCATTCCTCCATGGTGATGCTGCCATCACCATGGAGGAATGTGTTCAGGGTGGTGTGAAGTGTTAGTTTTCATTACAGAAGTTTAATCTTAGCCTTGTGTCCTCACAGCTTTCTTTCAGTAATTTCTTCTTGTCACACTTTCATAAAGATTAGATTTGTGGAATGTCAGACTAGTAGTTGGTTTCTGCATAAATTATTCTACTTGAGGTGTAGAATAATCATCTTAGAGTTACAAATGTATCACATTTGGCTTTATTCTGAGATTAATTCTGACTTTTGAAAGTATTTGGTTGATCTTGGTTTTAACCAGCTGATCAGAGTAAAAAATGCACACAATTTCTGAAACCTTTAAAAATCTGATTAAAATGTAGTATTATCTAGTTTAGTTTGTTTTTACATATTACTTTTCTTCTAAAATACTTACTCCCCTAAACTTGGCCTTATAGCTACTGGTACAAAGGAGTTAACTCAAAGTTAAAAAAAGCAATCGACCAAGCGTCATGTCGGAGAGCTACAGCAAAGCGTGGCATCTTTTGGTTCCCAGGTTTCCATAACAACACTTAGACACTATTTACATACCAAATTGTTGCTTGGGAATGATGATGCCAAGACTAAAAAGCGTTTTGTGTTCTACCGTGGCAAAAATAAACACATCGGGTTTGATAAACTCTACTGGGACATTAACTGGAACTGTGTACTTTAGTCAGATGTGATTAACTTCAAGCTTTACTGCAACAGAAATGCCAACTAGATCTGACATGAAACAAATAGTGAACATGTGAAAAAGCACCTCATGGCCATTGAGTCCGATGGGAGATCTGTGATACTGCGGGTCCTAAAAGAAAATCCTTGTTTGAACATCAATAATTCTTCAGTATAAAATAACATTTTAAAAAGTGAATGGATACTACAAAACGTCAAAATGCATAAATATTGGCTGATTCAAGGATTCAAAATACGCAAGCAGTTTAAAAATCTGCTGGTTGATCTGAAGACAAGAGAGAATATTGGAGAACCGATGGCTGGATGATCTGGAGAAATTGTGAAGAGACAAAGAATTGTCAAAATGCCACTATGACCTTGTGAAAATGTGTTAGGTGAACTCCCGTTTTATTAGAAAAATGAGGCTGATTAAAGCATCAGCAGTTGCTTTGCAAGTTAATATGACAACGTTAAAAATTCAGTAACAGTTTAAGCTACTGTGATAGAAAAAAACGCAATTCTTAAAAGGCGCTTTATTCTTCAAAGGGTGCCATTCATTATGAAGAGTGCTGTAAATAGCCTTTGGTCACATTTTTTAACTTTGTTATTTCAGATGTAAATTGGATGCGGTCACAGACGTCTTAAATAATTCCGTTAAACTAAAATTTGTGCAGCAGAAATATTCATAACAAAAGTTTTTTTGTCTATGAATAAAGACTAGTTGTCCTTAGGTCTATTGATGTCCTGATAAAAACAATAGAAGTCTTCAAATATATTGCTTAAATGCTGCCACCGTGTGGTATCAGATCAAGTTGAGAAGAATTCAATGATCCATTAATGAAATGTGCCTATAAATTCTACAATTTTGTCAAAGTTTTAACATCTGCATCACACAGTGCAGCAATGCACTGCAGGACTAATACAAAAACACAGAACCAGGTTTCATCAGGCGCAAAGGAGGATTTTTCTGTATCATTATATTGCATATTGTTTGCAATGTGCTTCTAATCAACATCTTTCACAGTCAACAGTTAATCCAACAAAAACCTAAACTGACTACATGAGAGAATTTAGTTAGTTTTATTTAGTTTGTCAACTGCAGGAATCACTTTGTATTATTTATTGCATAAACTGAAGAAAATGCTCCTTTTAAACACTGTTATAGAGCATATTTTTCCCATAATTTTTGGTATTTCTCAACCTTATGTATGCAAAAATGACAAATAATGTTTTGGAAATGTAAAGATGCTGAGGTACAGGCTCCCAGTTGCAACATTTTTTTAAATTACATTTTTAATCGACCTGACGTAGAACGTTGTCATCACCATCTGACAAAAATAAATAAAAAATATATATTTTTATTTATGTTAGTGATATTTTTACTAAAATAAAAATTAGTGATATTTTTACTCATTTTACAGACAAATGCTTCTCATGAAACAAAATAAATATTTAAAACAAAAAACAACAAAAAGTCCATCTGACGGAATTGACAGTGAATGACGGAGTTGACACAGAACTGAAGGTGGTGACAAACTAGTGAGTAAAATGAAAAACTTGGTACATGTGAAGTAATGCAATTTATGTAAAATACATTAAAATTAATTAATTGCACATTTAAGTGAGATTTGACAACAATTTCACTGAAAGAGTCAGAAAAGCGCTGATGGAGTTGACATCTGACAGAGGTGACAAAAAGCCAAACTACCTCAAATTATATGATGTTAATCTGAAGGAGGCCATATTGTAGCTCATCAGGTCCATGAAATCTTTACAATTTACCAAAATTAAGCTTTTATTTCACAAAATTTCATCAAAGTTTTGTAAATTGTCAGTTATGGTGTTGACACATCATGGTTGTAACAAACAATAAAAAGAAGAAAACTAAAGAATAACATAAGCTAACCAGAGCTTTTTTTAACATTCTTTTCATTTCTGACAGTGTTGACAAAAACTAAGGACAAATTTCAATGGAGTTGGAAAATATATAAAAATTATTTTTAACTCAATTTATTGATACTTTTATAATTATTTATATAACCACTTATACTTAATTATCATAATATATAATTTTAGCATTTCTTTAATTGTTTTAAATTATTATAATGTATTGAGTTCTGCTCCTGGACAAGGGATTTTACTGGCATCATCCACCGACTACAATGTTTAAAATAAAATAGAAAAATCAGTAAATACCTGGAAAATATACATTGTTGTGCTCACATGACCCAGTTAAGTTTAGTCAGATATTTGAAAAAATTATATTTTGTGTATATTTTATTCAAATGTTGTGCTTTATCCATAGGACCTGTTTTGTCCCTATTCTCAAGAATCACTGAATTGCTTTTACTTAGAGAATTTAACTGCTAAAGTAAATTAACTTTTCAAAATTTATTTGGACGGCCCAAAAAGTCGTTGATTGTGAATCTTATGACACATTATCGTAATGTAATAATTAAAGTGAAAGAAGAGCTAAATCACAGACTTTAGTTTGTTTTTTTTACAATATTCGGTAAAAGTAACCGCCTTCACGGCTTTATTTATAAGGGCTCCGCTAATGATTGACAGGCGTTTTAAAGGTTTCTGCCCATTTTTCAGCCAATCACAACGAAGGGGCGGGACTTTAGGCTAATCTTAACAAAATGGCGACTGTTGTTGTTTTGCCGCAGGGTCACTGATTAAATCCGTTTATCGTTTCAGCTCATTTCTGCACCTGCAGCGCAGAAGTCGTGCTAAGATAAGGCCGCGAACCGGAAGGATCGACTCCGCCCGGACTGAAATGAAAGGCAAAGAGCGGTCGCCGATTAAAAAACGGTCCCGGGCCTTGGAAGATATTCGAGACAGGGGAGGATGTCATCCGACCAGCAAGAAAATGGGGGCTCTGTCCGTTTCCAGCGGGAGTAATAATGGGAACAGCTCGACAAAAGGCGACGGCGGCTCTACGAGACGGAGTCTACTCGGTGAGAAAAGAGAAAGAGACTTCGACGGCCACGGCCGGACTGGAAATAACCACAGCTGTCAGTCCGCCGCGGGTAAAAACCACAGCCTGAACCTGACGCTGGACTTAGCCTCGCCGAGGGGCGTCTCTTCGCGAGCGGAGCAGCGGATCCAGCCGCCCGGCGCGGAGAGTGAGTACAAAACCCTGAAAATCAGCGACCTCGGCTCCCAGCTGAGCGACGAGGACATAGAGGACGGACTGTTTCACGAATTCAAAAAGTTCGGCGACGTGAGCGTCAAGATGAGCCGCAGCAGCGACGGACGGATAGCGTTTGTGAATTTCAGAAAGCCGGAGGACGCCCGAGCCGCCAAGCACGCCAGGGGCCGGCTGGTGCTCTACGACCGGCCGCTGAAGATCGAGGCGGTCTACGTTAACCGGAGACGGAGCCGATCCCCGGTGGAGAGGGACCTGTACGTGGCGGCTCAGAGTCACAGACATCTGCAGAGACCCCTGTCGCCCACCGGGCTTGGATACAGAGACTACAGGCTGCAGCAGCTGGCTCTGGGACAGCTGCCCCCGCCCCCGCCGCCGCCGCCCCTGCCCAGGGATCTGGAGCGGGACCGAGAGTTTGCTCTGTTTGAAGCCAGGGCGCGTCCCGCTTTCATCGCCGAGCGGGCGGCGTTCAGAGAAGAGGATTTCATCTCGCCTGAAGACGACCAAAGAGCCAACAGGACGTTGTTTCTGGGCAACCTGGACATATCTGTTACGGAGGCGGACCTGAGGAGGGCTTTCGACAGGTTCGGGGTCATCACGGAGGTGGACATAAAGAGACCCACCAGAGGACTGACCAGCACCTATGGATTTCTGAAATTTGAGAACCTTGACATGGCTCACCGTGCCAAGCTTAGTATGTCTGGGAAAATAGTGGGTCGCAACCCCATTAAGATAGGTTATGGCAAACCCATGCCCACCACTCGCTTGTGGGTGGGGGGACTTGGACCCTGGGTGCCTGTAACTGCTCTGGCCAGAGAGTTTGATCGCTTTGGGACAATAAGGACCATTGCCTATAGAAAAGGGGACACTTGGGCTTATATTCAGTATGAAAGTTTAGATGCTGCACAAGCAGCGTGGACACACATGAGGGGCTTTCCTCTGGGAGGACCAGAGAGACGGCTCAGGGTGGACTTCGCAGACTCCGAGCATCGCTACCCGCAGCAGTTCCTGCAGCCTCTCCCCATAGCGCCGTTCGACATGGTGGCCGAGTCATTCGTTCACCGTGCCACGCCCGAGCCTCTTCGGGTCAGAGACAGGACTCCTCCACCACTGCATTTCAGGGACAGAGAGCTCTTCCCTGGAGCCGACTGGCCCAACCCCGCCATCCGGGAACGGGTGCGGGCCTCGCCCTTTGAGCCGCTGGAACATTTGGAGCGGCGGACGAGGGAGCCTTGGTCTCTGGAACGAGAGCTGCAGGGACGAGAACCTGTACGCAAGCGGCGTGCCGTGGAGGAGCTGCGCCATCTGGACCTCTCCCCGGACAGCAGCGAGAGGACGGTAAGACGTAGACGAGCCTCCCCGGAGGGGAGTCCCGGCGGAAGCAGCAGCAGAGAGGGGGGACGTTTCAGTGACTCGGAGCGCCCCGTGCGAGGCGAGAGAGCCTCTCCAGTGAGAGAACGCCAAAGCAGCCTGGAGCGGGTTGCGACAGAGCGCCGGCTCAAGAGCCAGGGTCTCTCTGATAAAGGACCTTCAGGTGGTGCGGGGGCAGCAGCTGGAGAACGCAAGCGTAAAGCGGTCGACGGTGGCAAAGGGCCGGCCAAGAGGGAACGCTCTGAGAGCAGCTCCAAGGGAGGTCAGCCGTCCAAGCTGGACGGCGCCAAACTCGGTCTGGCTTGGCAAGGCATGCTGCTCCTGAAAAACAGCAACTTCCCAGCCAACATGCACCTGCTGGAGGGCGACCATGGCGTGGCCAGCGACCTGCTGATGGACAGCGCGACGGGGAGGCAGGTGAGCGAGCTGAAGATCACGCAGCGTCTCCGCCTGGACCAGCCCAAGCTGGACGAAGTGTCCCGCCGCATCAAGGTGGCAGGTCCCGGCGGCTACGCCATCCTGCTGGCCGTTCCCGGCGCCACGGAGGAGTCGCTCTCGGACTCCGCGGCCTCGACCCAGCGGCCGCTCCGCAACCTGGTGTCCTACCTCAACCAAAAGCAAGCAGCCGGAGTCATCAGCCTGCCCGTGGGGGGCAGCCGGGATAAAGACAACGCAGGGGTCCTTCATGCTTTCCCCCCCTGTGAGTTCTCCCAGCAGTTCTTGGATTCGTCTGCCAAAGCTCTGGCAAAAAGCAAAGAGGACTATCTGGTCATGATCGTGGTTCGTGGCGCATCGTAAGAAGTGACCGTACACTACATGAATGAAGCGGCAATTAGAGAAAGAAAAAAAAAAATCTGCTGTATGTCAGTAATTATTGCATGCTGTGTGTTCTGCATCCTGGGGTACAGTAATGTGCTTCTCCAGTGTTTGAATGTTGCCATATAACCCACTAAACGGACAAAAGGTGCCCTTCGATACAACTAAACAGTCTTTTTTTTTCTTTCTTTTTTTTTTTGTAAGTACATTTTAGTGGGTTTTTGAACCCGATCACAATCACAAACCCGCTGTACTATCAGCCTTGTGGGGTTAAATATCGGGGTTGTTATAGAAATTCAATCAGTTCAAATCCAGTTACATCTATGAGCCTTTAGGTCATTTTATCATTTGGTTCATTTATGGGTTTAAATGGTTACTTATCCAGTTATAAGTAAAATAAATGTTGGGCATTGAATGATTTTATACGATAACACCACCATTACAGTTAATCTACCGATTTAAAACAATATGAGTTCAATTTATTTGAAATTGTCCTAAATCCGTCATATTTATCTCTAGGCTGCTGTACTTGACGTCATCGGTCTGTACTGGTGGTGTTATTACAACAACTTTCCTCCCTGGCTGTGTGAACATTCATGACCTACAGTACAGTAACATGTTGCAGTTTAAAATGGAGCTTTTCAAGTGTTGAAAAGAAGTTGAGCGTAATTTCCTGCCATCCCCTCCCAATTTAAAGACAGAAAAAAAAGGGAAAGTTAATCGTTACTGTCGCCTTTTAAAACGAATCGCACAGCTCTCCTGCAGTTGATCACATTCCTGTTAAATGTACTACCTGAAATATTTATGTTGCTTCTACTGGAGTCGTTCGATTCGTCTTGGAGTGTGGTTTACTGAAGCAGTGTTGTGCAGGGTGTTTTAAAGTCGAATGAAATGTTTTGTCTGGCGCAAGGGTGGAGGACAATGTGAAGGTCGGCAGTTAATGCGTTTCTAGATACAGGTCAAACATTTCACTGTATGGAGTCTCATTCGTGCTTTTTCTTCGAGGTTATTGTTCGAACATTAGTGGATCTGTTTCAAAGGCGTACGCTTTAATTTTGTTTTGAAGTGAGGTTTCTATTCACTACAGAAAGAGGCCACATCACTTTACGTTTGTAGAAAAGTAAAATGTTCCCTAAATCTGTGAAAGTCTAACAAGTTGGATGGACTCGCTGTTTTAGCTGACTTAGCCAGTCCAAAACAACCCAAACTTGAAATTTTAATATTTGTGAGCTGAATTATATCAGCAGGTTTAAAACCCTCTAAACTTTCACAAGGGGGTTTTGATCAGATTTTTTCCCCTCTTTTCTCAGTCAAATTTTGTCTGTGCTATGGCGATAAGAGTGTGCTAGTTGGTTGGCTCTATTGGTCCACCGGGATCAAATTTGCCATCTTTGACACCTCTGCTCATCCCGGCATTCATGCAAAATGTTATCACTTCCAGTTAGAAGCACTTAAAATCTTTACCTACTAGAGGTACAAATGATTTTGTGTTTTACTCTTTTTTTTTTTTTCTTCTTAAAATAGGATTCAACAGATGCAAACATGTTCAGTTTGAGTTATTTTAAATATGTAAAATCAGCTAAAACATTGAGTCTTTTTGACTGTGCTAGCCTTTCATGATGCTTAGAATTTTTTTTTAGTTTTTACACCTCCTTGGTGAAGGAGCCTCACTTCAAAAATATTGAACTATTCAGATTCATCAATAGGGACACCAAATTTCAACAATATCTGTGAATTTTAGTGTCTCCCATTGGTCAGATAATAGTTGAATGCATTTTTATCCTTTTATGGATACCATAGAAACCAGCCCACACCTGCTACTAACAGAAAATACTGAAGTTTTCTTGTGTTTTTAATGTGTTATCCTTTTGGGCATCCTTGTTTTGCTCGGAGAGGATGTAGCATTGCAATATATATATAAAAACTGAAGTACTTATGGACAAAAAACCCCCCAAAAAAGTTACATTTTTGTGTTTATAGTTGATGCCCTGTTTTATTTATTTCCTTGAAACGGTGACCCTCCCCTTTTTATAGTAGTAATTAACCCAGTAAGTTGGATGGTAAAAGTTAATAAACCTGCCATCAGTACAGCTACTTGGTTTTAGCAGTGGTTTAACAGTTAATGTGGAGTTTAATTTTAGAAGTATAAAATTACAATAACTCATGCCTGCCAATATGTTTTTATTTTTCTTAGATCTTCTTACCACAGTATTGTTTAGACATTTCTTTTTTCTTTTTTTTTTTTTTGTATTTAGTCATGCAGTAGCGACTTACTAGGAATAATTTTCAGATTTTTTTAAATTTTTTTTGTTTCGTGTGTGTAATGAAAACATTCATGTTTGCTTGTACACTCGGCCATCACAACCCACTGAAACCTCGGACTCTGTAAGACGCAGAGCTGCAAAAAAAACCTCTGTGGAGAGAGAAAAAGGCACCGTTGTACGTGCGAGTCCTCGCTGACCAGGAAGCTTTTGAAGTTGTGTAAGTCCATCCCGCACCTGTGATGACTTCTGTTTTAAAAGGGGGGGGGGGGGGGGGATTGAGCAATGTACGCTTTGATGTCATGGGGGGGAGAAAAGGAAAATCCGTGGTGCCCATGCGAAGCTGTTCACGTTAACTGCGAGCGCATTTGGGCGCCTGATGTGACCGATTGTCAATAAATTGTTCATGTGAAGGGGAAGTGTTTCTTCGATGGAAGTGCATTGACGAGAGAACGAGCTGCGATGCCTTGTCGTGTTTCCGAGGAGTTTGATTCACTTGAAAATGTTGTTTTCTGCTCGTGAGACGATCCGCAAGTCGTTTAGCTGCAGAGAGGAGAGACCCGAGTTTCCCCCCACAAACACACACACAGAGGATCGCCGTTTGTCTAAACGAGGCCGGTTCTGGTTGCAACTTCCTCCCGCAACTGTTCCTATTGACACGCAAAAGAGAAAACACACACACAAACACACACCTGATCAGGACGGATGGAGCCGGAGCCGCCAGCACTTGTTTGAACCTGGCCTATCAGAAGCAGCTTTCGCCATCACCGTGAAGGTCTCCCTCCTCGCGTGCGTTCGGTTCTGGTTCTGGTTCTGAACAGAAGGCAGGAGAATTGAGATTGTGACAACTCTGAAATTCGCAGAGCACCGACAGATCACTCGGTCTCCCTGCGGAGATTTTGGGGTCTGATTCGTCTTTCTCGCACTTTGCCCGGGTTTGTACTCAGATTCTCCCCCCCCCCCCCCCCGGGTGGAGCCGTGTCGAACCGGTACCACTTCAATCATCTGAGGTTCAGCCGCAGCACCGGGGGATGAAGCTCGCACGCCTTCGCTGGAAGGAGCAGAGGACACCGTGCACTGACGTTCCGGGACCACTCTTTCCGTGTCAAAAGCTTAAAGTCCACACTCAGCTACCATCCATTTTAGCTGAATTAGAGTTTAAAAAACCCAAAATGTTCAGTGATGGTGTGCCGAGGACGACCCACTTCCCTCCCTTGAGAAACATTGCCACCATGAGGACCACGGAGCGCCTGCCTCTCCTCTCCTCTCCTCTCCTCCGGGTCTGTTAGCTGGCAGCCAGGACAGAGCAGGTATCACTGAGCGGCTGCTGCACAGAAACAGCAGCATGGTGAGTAAGAACCAGGGCTGCCTGCCATGGCTGTGTCGGTGGCCTATAGGCAGCAGGGGGTGAGTATTACAGTGTAACACCACATTCTCAAGAAACATCATACACGTTTCTGTTTTGATCTGAAAATATTCAAGTTGGCCACTTCTTTCCTCTTCACTTGATCTGCTGCTTTGCAAAAAAAAAAAAAAAGAAAAATAATTGACTGGGAGATGAGAGCCTTCAAAGCTGAAACTTTCCCAAAGAAGGAGATGAAACTAGGCGAGATGAAGATGAGGAATTTATGTATTTATTTATTTTTGGAAGCGATGCTGGTTCCTTGTTTTAGCCTCACACACATGTGCTTTAGGTGATTGAGCTGTCCTGGTTTCTCAGCTTCTTGCTTCAAGTAAAACAACAACAAAAAATTCTAAGTTGTAAAAAGAGCAAGTGGCCATAAAAGTGATCAAATGCACCCTATGGAGAAGAAAATATATTTTAAATGTCCCTTTTTACATTCCAAATCAAATAATCGTGATATTTTAGTCATAATTTTTATAGCCACTTTCTCTTTTTTTACAACAAATTTTTATTTTATTTTATTTTTTTAGTGAAAGCAGGAAGCTTGATGCATGACCTAAATTAGATGCAATTTTAATTTGACAAATTCTGCTTTAAGTTTGGTTTTATATACCAAATAATGCAAACTTAGTTGTTTCTGTAGACACAATGTATACAAATAGTGTTGAGTCTCTATGAAACATGGACATTAATAAACATTAGAAACAGGAACAGATGTTTATGTGCTGAAGTTAGCAAGACGGCTATTTCTCTTCATTTTAGGTCAAATATAACAAATCTATGTTCTACATGCAAGAGGAAGATGAGGCTGAAACTATGCCTGCTAGTCAGTGTGTTTATTAACTGAGTTTGTAATTTCTTATATTCAAAATTATATGATGAAATAAAACTCGGAGAGGATTGAGATGTAATCTTTGAAATAGTTTTAGAGATCAAACTGCAGCTGCCTTTTATCTTCCAGGTCCAACTAACTACAACAAACTGGCAAAAAATAAATGCATACACTCCAAAAACACACAATCTTATTAAAAGTATTTTTGTCTAGTTTCTTGTACAAATATCTTATTACACTTGAAATGAAAGAAAACCAACTCACATGCAACCTTTCAGCGAGATGTAGATTATTTTAAGTAAATAATTCCTTAATATTGATGAAAATGTTCTAGTTCCCTTAGTAGACTATTTCACTTATAACAAAATTTTTTCCCATATTATAAGTGAAAAAATCTCCCAGGTAAAAGTATTTTTTTCATCATATTAAGCAAACATTTACCAAAAACAAGCTTCCATATCTTGCTAGAAAGTTACTTGTAAGTTAGTTTTGTCGTATTTCAAGTGTAACAAAATATTTTGCACTAGAAACTAGACCAAGCATTTTCTTTTTTTGTAGTGTAAATAAATAACCAACACGCAGGGGTGAGCTAATTTTAACTTTGAAAAGTATTTTCCATTCATTGCCCAGCAAACAAGTCAGTGGTGAGAAAAGCTGTATGAGAAGTTTTGGTGCAATATCATTGCCATAATTCTTCACAACAAATCAGATTGGATTATTTAACTTGACTGTGTTTCATTTAGGTTCTCGTTTTACCTTTAAGACGCTACACATTAGTGTGATTAAAAATATTGAAGAAGTTGAGACATACCAACAGAATTGGTGATTAGACGACACTTATTGATCCTGGCAAGCTGTTTGTAATTTTGACCTTTGACGATTGATGGATATAAACAGTAACATACCCTCCTCTGCAACCCTGCAGACATTGATGTAGAATATGGATGGAACCTTTTCTAACTTCAAGACCGATCACAACTTCACTGTCCAAAGTCGGTCCTTCAGGGCCGCCGGCCTTCGTGTTTTCGTTCTTTCCCTGGTTCAACACACCTGAATCAAATGAGGCAGATGGGCCAACTCACCCATCAGTTACAATAAGAGACATGTACTTAGCTTATTATAATTAATAAAGTGACTATTTTAATACAAATGCATCTAATTTACTATGGAATAGTGCCATAAATCCTGAATGTTTCTCAACAACAAGCTTCACAGTCCCTGGTCATAGCTGAATTTATTCACTGTGGGGAAAAAAAACAACTTAATTAGATAATTTCCGGGGTACTGTAGTCATAATTGACCTGAATTTTTTTTGTCTTATGCATTAAGCCAGTTATTCTCTCTCTGATAGCCTTTAATAAGAATACCATGGAAAAACATGTTTTTATATTAAACTTTACAACAATAAATGTCACATGGTCTAATTTCTTTAATTTTTAAGCAAAAAGCAAAAACCATCCCTGCTGGTAATCTATCTAATCATTATTACAGCTACATTTAATGTTCAAATATACTATAATATTTACTACTACTGATTGTAAGTGGAATTAATATGTGAATGCACGATAAAGCTAAGTGTAATTAATCCTTAATTCGTCATAAAACTTAATATTGGGTCTTTTTGGTGTCCCCTCCTCTACAGAATAGGCCTGGGTAGCCAACCTCCACCCAGCTGCTCACCAATGTTTCTCTCATCGTTTTCCTAACACTTAGCTGTTCTTTCAGCCAGCTGACTGGCAGTGTGCAGCAACAGATGGCCAGTGAAAACTCAGATCACTTCCACAGTGTCTCTGACATGCCATTAAAAATAAATGGTAGGACCAGTTTAATGGAAACTGAATGCTAAAGGAGTTAATTTAATTTGTGGGTTAGGGTTAGGGTTATATATTTGGTTAGGGTTAGGGTTTGGTTTATATATTTCTTCTTCCGTTCACTTTTTTTCTTTCCTGAAACCGACTCATTGTCTATTTAGGTAATCTTGTTATGTCATCCAGTACTAGCTCCAAATAATATTTTAATGAAATTTAGATAAAAACCTGAGAATTAAACAGGAAGTGAAATAACCCTGAAAAGAGACTGCAGTCAAAAACTGATAAGATTAGATTCAATTTACTAAGAGCGGTAAATGTTGTAACTTCAGTAATTTTACTTAAATAAAGTAGTTCTTGTATTAAAATTATTTTCACTTAAAATGGCTTTAAAAAGATTGAAATCTAACTTACTAAAACATAAAAAACCCTGTTTAACCACCAATTTCTTAAACATCGGTTATTTATATTGACTAGGAAGGCTTTGCTGTCAATAATCAGATTGCATGAACTGTAAAAACGTGACTCCTCTTTCTATTTACATTGAACAATACAGATATAAACACATCTGATGCACATTCATGACACAAGGCAGTGAATCACTGATGTAAGGGAACATGTTATGTTAGCCCCAGTCGTATGCAGTGATATCATCCATGAAACTTATTGCTGATTTTATCTTGCCTAACTTTTCTAATTAAAGCATTTTTGCTTTCTCAACAGACGTCGATGGGACTGCAGTTCTATTTCCAAGACACTGGGACGACCCCCTGGATTCATTCACTGTGAGTAACCTTTACACAGGTAACAAAACACTAATTTATTTTTCTGTTTCAGTTCCATTTGTAATGATATAGTATAGTATGTATAGTCACTATGCAGAGAGACCGAAAAGCTAAAATGTCCATAAAAATATATTTAAATATGGAAATTTGATTGCCGCAACAACCATAAGGAGTTGTCATTAACACTTCCCACTAAAACGGGCATGCCATCAAAGCTCTTTTCCAAAGATGCTGATAGAGGACTGTATGCTAGTACAAAAAGGAAAGTTGAGTGGAAGAAAAAAGTGTGATAGAAAAATATGCACAAGCAACATGGATAACAGAGAGGACTGTAAAACAAAGCTCTTTAAGGAGTCTTGGATTGAAGTCACAAAATCATTTTTATTGGCCTTATATGATATCCTAATATTGAGGGAAACACAAATTTGAGTTTTAATTAGCTTTTAGTGCTAATCACCAGCAATAGACACTGAAAATATCTGTGTATAATGAAAATGTATTTATTTATTTTACTTTGTTTGTATACGTATTTATTTAGTTGCATCTGTTTGCTGATTAATATTAAAACTAACAAAATGAAACAGTAATATTGGATATTTTTAAATGGAATTTTCAGAAAATCACTGTAAAAAAGACCTGAAGATAATTACACTGAAATAAGTCATTTGTCCATTTTTTTCCTCAATAAAGTACTGTCTGCTCAATTTGCTGTACGACTTGTGATTGTTTCTCCTGCCTGACGTCTGAGTTGTGTAAATTACACAATAACAGGTCAAGTCAGAAATCATTTTTATTACATCCGAGTTGGGCACCGATACAAGTTTTAAAAAATGAAATCTAAACCTTGGAACAGAATATCTATGATTGGTTAAGCTAATTTGCCAGACAAATCCAGGAACCAGAGCGTCAAACTAACAGACCCTCTCACAGTGATGGGTTCACTGACAAAAACAAAAAAAAGGTAAAAAAAAACAAAACAAAAAAAACATACTCGTATGTTCTCTAGGTAAATGCCACCTTAGGACCAGATGTCTAAGACCGAGTACCATACAAATACTTTTAAAGCAACAAATATTCTTTATAAACTTTTTTTTTTTTTTTTTTTTACTTCAATGGTACAAAAACCTTAGTGGCCCCAAATCACAAAGACATAGCGGCTGTGAGTGAATGCAACTCGTGAGCTAAAAGAGCTTTAGTGCATGACTCGTCATGGAAACAATACAAAGAGCCTCGCTCAGTATTGTGAAAGCGAGTTGAGGGGGAATAATTTGGTGCTAATTGAGATAACATTCTTGGAGCAGGAACCTTCTTAGTCCACAAGAGGGCAGCATGAGAAAACACACCAGCTGATTTTCAATTCAGGGTGAGCAGACCAGTTTAAATGATAGTCACAGTCCACAGCATTTTATTTTCCACCCAGTTATAAGCTTCAAGTCGTACGTAGGTTTTCTAATGTGATCTTTGGCTGACGTCACAGGAAAGTTAGTAAAAGACACATTACCCTGTAAGGCAAATGGTGAAAAAAAACCCACTGAAAACACACAAAAACTCTTTTTATATATATATATATATATATATATATATATATATATATATATATATATATATATAATTATTATTTTTTAAAATTCAAGAATCGACAGCCTCATGTTTAAACGCAACGACACTAAGTTTGCACCAGAACATTTGGGCAACAGTCTGGAAAAAAAAAAATATATATATATATAATATATATATATCCATGTTAGACTAACTGGGCAACATCGCATAATCAGTTGGTCACAAATTCATAGACAAAACTGACAAAGTAACAAATAATCACAGACAGCTGAGTAGAAAACTAATTTAGCTCCACCACCACTAAAGTCAATTGTCACCACAATTTGCAGAGAAACATAACCAGATGTCTTCTCCGAAGAGCCGGTGGATTTGCAGCAAATAAACGTGTGTGTCTTGAATCAAAGGAAAGCAAATGAGCGTGTAGTTGCATAGATCAGCCAGGTGTGCATCGGCAAAAAGTCAAAAATTAATTTTTAGATTGCAGTCAACAAAACGAAGAAGGTAGTCGATAGTTGTAGCATTTAAAAGGCGACAGCTGAGGCTTAGTGAGTAAAGTTTTCTAAATGAAACATTCTCTCTTTTGTGGGCGCTTGCAGGCACTGAAACTTTGAACACAGGGCTTTGAAAAATTGTTCTCACCATCTGAAAGTGTTTACATTTGGTCATGCTTACAACCACACTGCCAGTGAGTTTCATTGAGAGTTTATGTGACAAAGAATACCAAGTGGTGCATAATTGTGAAGTGGAAGAAACGAATACATAGTTTTCAAACTTTTTTTGCAAGTAAAATTATTATAACCTTTTAATGCATACATTTTCATCCCCTTTTAATTTGATGCCCCTAAATAACAGCCAATGCTGCCAATTCCCTTCAAAGGTCACCTAGCAAGTCTTGATAAATGCAGCTGTTCTCTCAGGTTTGTTTGAGAACATTAGTGAACATCCATGGGTGTGGCAAAGCTGCACATCTACTGACATTACACAACCAGGATCTGGGAAAATATGATCCAAAAAACCCTTATTTGTTCACACTTCTCATAAAACAAAATTATCTAGAACTGCAAAACCTCCAGGCTTGCTCAAATTTTAAGCTTAGAGTAAAAACCTGGTTTGTGTTTTGGTAAAAGAACTGTGAATTTATTTCTCTCTTACGATTTTGGAACAAAAGGAATATCAAAGTTTTACAGTTTTTAAAGTTTTTCTCTGAACTGAACATATTATGAAAAAAAAAACGCTGAAAGAGAATGTTTGCTGAAGCCTTGCTAAAGTAAGCATTTTTATTGCTTTTAAATTAAACAAAACTGTTCAGCTCCTTGTCAACTTTAGCTATTAATTATTCAGTTACTAACTGCAACTGTGGAGGGCAAAACACTCATGGAGCTCCGGTAACTTTTTGGGCTACAAACCAAACGACGTTTGAGGCAGAAAACATTTCTGCCTGCCGTTAAACACGGCGATGGCAGCATCATACTGTGGGGATGCCTTTTCTTCTTACCAGACATGGAAGCTGGTTAGAGTTAATGAGGAGATGGATGGAGGTCAAAATCCAGGAGCTGAGATTCACCTACCAACAGCAGCTACCACCATAAACAGTGAAATGCTTGTTGCTTTTTGAAATGGATTATAGCCTCTACAGGTGTTAGGATGGCGAAGATCTAAATTAAAATTTTGAATTTGTGGCAAGACTTGAAAACCGATGCTCAAAGACAGTCTCCATCCAATCTGTCCATCCAAGTTGTTTTGAAAAGTAGAACGTGCAAAAACTTCTGTTTATTTGCAAAGTTGGCAGAGACAAACCCAAGACTTCAAAATCAGATTTCAACTCTTCCAGAGGCTCTGAATTCAAATTCAAGGCACACTTCTCATATTTCTATTTGTCAAAACAAAACAAAAAAAAAAACAGATAGTGTCTCTGTATTCATCCACTTCACAATCACGGTCTTCCTTGTGCCGTTTTGTCACATCAAATTCCTATAAAACAAACTGACGCTTGTGGTTGCTATGTGACAACAAAGAGAAAAAAGTTAAAGCACTACTACTAACTTTGCAAGGCACTGTAGTGTACAACTTTTTTTTTTTAATTTATAGTTTTGTTTTTACTGAAATATATTACTGTGAACAACGATAGATGCAGAGATGAGGAAATCAGCTGAGATGACTGCGCTGAAGTAGTTAACGTAGCTTCCGTGCAAAAAGACTCAAAGGTCAGAATTATCATTTACAGGAGCTGGCAGTTGAAACGGTGAATGATTACAGGGAATTTGATTCTGACTGCAGTGTGAATGCGCTCTCAGTATTGCATAAGCAGTGACAGCTGTATTTCTTGCACAACTGTCTCTTAAACTAGTTTAGTAGCTACCAGGGGGTTCAAAGCCAGTTTAGGTGTGAGGTTTTGCTGACCTTAATGTGCTGAGACAGGCTTTATACCAGTTTAAATTTAGGAGATGAAAGTGAGTCTATGAGCAGCTGCGGGGCGATAGACATGTGAAGGGTTCGTGGGGGGTTACTTTATACGAAAGCATAAAGTGAGAGTTGTGCAAAAGAGTCCACCGTCCGGCTACCCCGCTGTTTGAAAGTTATGAAACACATATACTGCTTTCCTAAATATTGATCTGGTGGAGGGGAAGAAGCTGCGGTGAACGGGTTCAAACCGACTGACAAGAAGCAGGAAACGTGAAAACGATAGGACGTCTTCTGTTAGCCTGGATGAGCGTTTGCTTACACGTACATGCTCATGAACTGTGATTAAAGTTAAATGTTGGCACGTGCCTACAATAATCTCACAGATTGTATCTTCCAATGTGCTTTTTTGGCTTCATACACGACATTACTCACTGGGACACAGCAGCAGGCTACAGCGGCGTGGAGGGGCGCGGCGGGGGTTTGCTGAGTATTTTGGCTCCCTGGCAGTTTGAAAACATGCAGCATAGTCACAACTTGGCCCAAAGTGCATATCAGTGAGAAAACGTTTTACATATACAGATAAATGCTACTCAATACATCAGATGCAGCACATGGATATGTGCTTCGATTGATAATGTCACAGAGACAGGATTGGGAGCTTGGTTCCTCGCTCTGCATTGTTCAGTTTAGTTGTTGCATTGGGTGGTGGAGTACGTCGCTCCTTTGTATGCTTGATTACCTTCAGCTGGGATGTTTGTGCTTCTGATAGTAAAACTGTTTTGCAGAACAAGAATTTTGGCTTTTTTTTTTCTTTATCAGTTCTGCATAATCACATATCCAGAGCGCTGAATGTTCTTGTGTTACTGTAAGGCTGGTATCGCTCTTTTTGCTGAAAGTCATGGTCCAGGTCCCAGCTTCAGGTGAGAATGTCCTGGCTATGTGGGCCACCTTAGTCCAACTTCCAAGTTTCATTGTTACACAGCACCATTCTGGTCAGGGGTGAAGCAGCCGTTAATCTTACAGTTGCTTTCTGCTCTCTGGCTTTGAGAAAGTTTCTTCTTGGCTTTCCAGCGCTGAGCAAGCGGCTCCATGAACAAGGAGAGGGATGAGAGGAGGTAGCAGAGGCCTGCCAGGTAGAAAGAGCAGTCGTACGTCTGTGTGTAGTCATACAGGAATCCTATGAAAACAAAAACAACACAATCTTTAGTCTGTGAAGGCTATAGCAGAGTGGTTTTGATTCACCAGTGTCTTTCCTCCAGTCAGAACGGCTTCCCACTTTTTAAAATGACTTGAACTGAAACCTTTTGTGGAAGTTAGAAGCATTTTTTTAGGTATTTTATATTTTCTCACTTTATTGGACATTTTTTTAGAACTATTTACTAACAATTAAGTTAAAAATATTGTAATACCCCTGGCAGATTTATGTTTAAAGTTATCTTTTAATTTCACCAACTTTTTGTCTGACTAGAAGTAGCACGGTGGACCTCCACCTATTCACATTTCATTATTCACAGATTTGTCTGTGGAACGTAACAGATCATCTGAAAAGTTCACCATGAATTGTTTTATTGAAAACATTCGGGGGGAAATATGCAGCTTTTGAGGCTGAAATACATAAGCACAATGCTACTTGACATGCTATTGGGTGGTGTTTGCAAACCAAACCTTGCCATTGATTGGCTGTATCACCCAAGAGCGGAGACGAAGAAGGTCGTGGATGTTAGTAGTAGTGCTAAGTCAAGTTCTTCTGTGCATTAAGATGCACATCATTGACTATTTGGTGTTTTAACTGTTAATACAGGCACCTGAAAGGGTTTCTAAAAGGAGTCTCAAGTATTTGTGGATTTCAGTGGGTTAAACCTCCTCTAATATAGGGGGGTCACTGTATTAATGTTTTAAAGCAGCCCAGCCAGACACCCAACTTTTGTAAAGTTCGTAAAAGTATGATTTTATTGTATTTTTTATGGTGTGAACCTCATGAAAAATAGTCTGTCCTGTGGTAAAGACTAATAGGGATCCTTAAATAAACAAATATTTCAATTTGATCATTAATCTGTACAGGAAACTACGAACAATCACAAAGACTTTATGTAAAAGTCTCAAAAATGGCAGAAGGTGTCAGATTTGTCATCAGTTGCTTTTAAAAAAATAGTATCTTGAGAGTTTTGAAGTTTTGCAACGCCAAACAATTTGTTCAATTTTGGTCTACATCAGGTAACATACTGACCACACATAACTATTCCACACAGCTATCAGATAATGTTTTTCTCAAGTATTTTACTTGATTACATAAATACAAAGGATGCAACAGGCATATCACTTTATGCAACAGTGACAACTTTTAAAAACAGCTTCTGGTCAAAGGTAATTTCTCCCACTTATCTGATAGAGTCCATCTACTCTTAAACTACTTTAACATAGCTGGAGACCCATTTTAAATTCATCATGTCTGAAAACCTTTTCTAAATGTTCCAGGTCACCAAAAGGGTAGAATGTCTCTGATTAGTCAAATGCGTGCTTCGGGTCATTGTCCTAATGGCAGATGCAGACCTTCACCCCACACCTAGTTTTCTGACGTTGGGAAACAATTTGCTCTATAAGGTTTTGGTAATCTCTTGACGCATTCAAATTCTACATGTTACATACAGAAAAAAACAGTCCAACCTGTTTTTGGGTTGTTGTTTTGTTTACTGCAGCTGCTGTTTATTTTATGACAGTGTAAACAACTTGGTGCACATAATTCCCAGAGTGCGTTTATGTGATGTATACTTTTTAGAACAATTGTGTTCAGTGACTGACTGTATCTCTCATCTGCAAGGAGCCACACGGCCAGGAAGAAGGAGTGTGATGGCTAATGTTTCATTTCAGTTGAATTTATTCATAGTTTCAAGTCAGGAAAAGTCGACTGCTGAATTTAGATTTATGACTTTTAAAGTTGGATGGGTTTTTTTCACTAAGCACAGGAACGAGCAAGTCCCGCTTTGACACATTACATCATGCCCTAATCCGAATTAAGATTTCTGAAGTAAAAAAAAAAAAAATCATGTGACAAAGTACAACCATGTTTCCTAAAACTGGGAGCTTTGAATATATCTGTGTTAACTGGTAAAAGAAAAGTAGCCGAAGCAATTTATTTCTGAAGAGTGTCAGAAAGAACTCAAAGCACTGCACTATTTTAAAAAAGTTTGAATGTGTCATCTCTTTTCTCCATTTCCAGCCAGCTGTATAACATTTTGTTATTGAACAGTTTATGTTTTCTCCAATTCAATTCACAGAGTTTCACATTTCTAGTGGCTTCGTTTTATTTTTTGGCTTACAACCAATAAAAAAAAAAACTACATTCAATTTTCATGACATATAGATTCTTCATAAGGTTCATAAAAAGTATTTGACAATGAAATATTATCATCACAATCATAAAGAATGATTGTTTACCACTGTCTCGTAGACAGTCACTGATTACCTCTAAAGGGACAGTAAGTCAGGAAGGTTTACTGCTACAAAAGCTGCTTTTTAAAGACTTGTATCAAAGTATGCTGATGGAAAGTTGAGCAGACGGGGGCTACACAAGCCTTAAGAGGATTGTGTATCAAAGCCCATTCAAGAGTTTCAGGGTGATTTACAAGGTGCTGACTGTGAACGGAATTGGTCCTTCCACAACCTCTGCGTTGGGCGTTTCCAAGACGTGGGCTATAACCGTCACATTCCTTCTACTGTGTAAACCAGCAACGTCTCAAACGTTGTACCTGGACTGAGGAGAAAAATTACTGGATTGTTGCATCATGGCCCAAAGTTCTAAATTCAAATGAAAGAACATTTCTCCTTTGTTACGGAAATCACAGTCCGAGAGTCCGCAAGACTCGGCACAACATCTAACTTGTTTGAGGTCCATTGTTGAATTCCTACAGTTAAGAGATGATTTGGAAAGCCATTTCATCTGCTGATGTCATCGTGGTGAATCACGTCTAAAATCACAGCAGCCATCTACCAGGAACATTACAAGCATGCTAAGATTCCCTCTGCTGATGAGCTACATGGGAATGCTGGTTTCATCTTGCAAAAAAATAAAAAACCTCCTGTAAGACTTGGGTCCTACCCACACTGCCAAACGTACCAATGCCTGCTTCAATGACCATTACTGCTGTGCTTCACCGACTACCAAACGTATGTGAACCTAAAGCCCACTAAGAACCAGTGGAACCAGTGAAAATAAGAGATGTTAGATCCAACAATGGAGACAAGATGAAGGCAGATATTAAAGCTTCCTGAACACCCAGCAGATCCTGCGTTGATTTAGCAACTGATGCAAAAGGTGACCAGGCCAAAAACTGACCACATTCACAAACTGAATGTGGTCAGATCACATGCACATACTTTTCAGAACATCCAAAAAGTTAGGGTTTCCATAACTATAATGATCACAATTAACAAAAAAATAAAACTTAATATATTGCTGTCTATAATGAAACCTTATATCGTACCTTTGATGAGTTTTTAAATGTATTTACTAAAATTGTGTTATGTTCTCTCATTTATTTAATGACTCTGCCTTCTAGCTTGAACACAGTAAATAAATCACGTTCCCTGAGGAAACCAGTGCAGCACTCTGACTGGTTCAAACGTTCAACAAACCTCATATGTCAAAGAACCTTAACACTTGACAGAAAGATCAAAAGTTGCATGAGATTAAATTAAAACTGGTCTGACAGCACTTGCTGCACCCTGCAGCCAATAGGAAAGCTGGCCTTTTTTTTTTTTTTTAAATAACGTTTCTCACTCAAATGGAGAGGATGGTAAACAGATCCTCAAGATATTTCTGTACCACCCTAAAGGGGCCATTCATCGTGTTTCAACTGATGCAATCTTCAAGCTTCATTGGTAGATTTGCAGAACACCATTGACAAGTCAGTATGTGGAAGGGCCCCCTGACTTTAACTTGTGCCAAGTGTTACCAATTAGGGCAAAGGGTGTTGGGGTGTATTTTCCTAGAAGCATGAAAACAAGAAGTGAGACTATGAGGTTTTTTTCCTCACAAGCAGACATATCCCTTATGTTGTTTTTTTTTGGCCATTTACAGAAGGTATCAGCAGATCAGATGTCAGACAGATGACCTGCATTGCTGTTATCTTTTTCAGCTGACCTGGAGAGGACATGGTTTGAATGGACTCTGACCTGCTGTAACTAAAATACTGTAACAAAAACCTGATCCCAGATTAGAAACAGCTCTCCAAGACTACAAAAGGAAAGATGCCATCAGTTAAATAAAGTGACTGGAGTTCCCTATAAGAACGGAGCTGTTATTCTGGGGGTTTGACCCCGCAATCCACCATGTGTTTTTCTACGAAGCCAATTGAACATTTCTAGTATGTACAGAGTTGTACTTTTACTGTACATTTTTTTCTCCTGTCTGCTTCAGTTTTTTTTTTAGTGTTTACATACACACTTTGAGAGACGGTAAGGAATTCAGGGCACAGAAAAAATGAGGAGGCCTATCAACCTGTCAAGCATCACACTTATGCCTTCATGCCTCCCGTCCCTTTCACCATCCACACACACATGCACGCACACACACACACGTACTTTCCGCCTTTAGCTCTTACGAAACCGTGAAACATGTACAAACGTCTCTGCGGCCCTCTGTGTAATGAATTACTCCAGAAATGTATAGCCATGGCAGCCATCCAGTGCACATGCAGAACTCATAAATGTGTTTGTGTACAATCGGAAAAAGTGGGTCAGCACATGCATAGCTCTTGATGAATTTCCAAGAAGTGGTCTGCTCACCTGCCAGTGGAGGCCCAGTGAGGCAACCCAGGCCAACAAAGAACATGGAGAAACCCATGGAGTTATTGAGTTTCTCCGACCCAACAAGATCAACCTGCAAAGCAGAAAAGCACACATATCACTTGACATAATTACATTTGAACTAAAGCTCCTTCCACTTACTTGTGCTTACATGCTACTTGGATAGATTAAAAAAGTTTAATTTTCACATTTCCTTGTTTTGTTAAACCGACATTTCACATAAATTAATAATATTGGAGTTGACTGTGTGACTAATGACTGTTAATCCTTATATCATTACATGTTTTTTCTTTTTTGTTTGTTTTTTTCAACTAACAGATCACAGCTTAGAGCCTACGACACTCAATCACTCCCTATCTCCCTCCCTAAAGGCTCATTTTTTCTTGTTTAGCAGTTCCTTTAGTTCACTAGTGAACCAGGATTTGTTATTAGGAAGCATCTCACTGTTCTGATGTAGATTGTGCTCCAATTCAGCTGTTTATATTGTCGGCCACCACCAAAACAACCCTTTAGGGTTTCTTCAGCTTCCACTCACCACTACCTCAGTTCTTTTCTTTACAGGTTGTTTTATATTTTGAGCAAAGAAAAACTTATGGGAGGATGAAAAAGGTCTGCTACCTAACAAATACATGCAAGAGTCCCAGTAATTTAGGCTGTTATATGTCAGTGGTGTGTCTCAGCTTGTAAAGCTCATTCAATGACATGGAAATACTCCCAAAAGATCAGACAACAATAAGTTTTCAGACTGTTGGAGCGATATAATAAAATCTACTCAATAACCAATGACTCATTCAGTTGGACCGCCCATAATGACAGTTGCAGAAACTGTTTCCAACGATTTTTCCAGCCGTTATTCAATTATGTGGTGAGCATCACGCAACCCAAACAATGCACTTGATATGAACTCAATGGATGGGAAACACTGATACGATGAAGGTATCAGTGTTTCCAGAAGTGGAAACTGATATAGTGAGACAGATGCATAAAAGATTTCACTTTCACAAATGATTGAAAAATATAGAGACTGTTTATGAGACTCATCTCCCAAACCTTGAGACCAAGACAAGCCCGATGTTAACACTTAAATCTTCATATATATATATATACTGTATATACAGTATATATTATATATATATATATATATATATATATATATATATATATATATATATATATATATATATATATATATATATATATATATATATATATATAAGCTACTAACTATGCATGGAGGGTTCCACCCCAAATCCAGCACCCTGAGACTGTACACGAGCCATAAGGAAGGAGGCAGAGGACTAGTGAGTGTGAGAGCCACTGTCCAGGATGAAACATCCAAGATCCATAAATACATCAAGGACAAAGCCTCAACGGACGATATGCTCAGCGAATGTCTCAGGCAATGGGGAACAGAGGATGAGGGGCTAGAGGTTCCATCATGGGAGAACAAGCCCCTACATGGGATGTACCACCGACAAATAACTGAAGTGGCTGATATCAGGAAATCCTACCAATGGCTGCACAAAGCTGGACTCAAGGACAGCACAGAGTCTCATCCTGGCTACACAGGAACAGGCCCTAAACACCAGAGCAATAGAGGCTCAGATCTACCACACCAGACAAGACCCAAGGTGTAGGTTGTGCAAGGAGGAACCTGAGACAGTCCAGCACATAACAGCAGGGTGCAAGATGCTGGCAGGGAAAGCGTACATGGAACGACATAACCAGGTGGCGGGCATAGTGTACAGGAACATCTGTGCAGAATATGGACTGGAAGCCCCGAGATTGAAGTGGGAAACACCCCAAAAGTGGTGGAGAATGACCGAGCTAAGATCCTGTGGGACTTCCAGATCCAGACAGACAAGATGGTAATGGAGAATCAACCGGACATTGTGGTGGTGGATAAAGAACAGAGGAAAGCCATTGTGGTGGATATAGCGATACCAAGTGACTACAACATCAGGAAAAAGGAGCATGAGAAACTGGAGAAATACCAGGGCCTCAGGGAGGAACTGGAAAAGAACTGGAAGGTGAAGACCACAGTGGTGCCTGTGGTCATCGGGGCCCTAGGGGCAGAAACCCCCAAACTGGAGCAGTGGCTAAAACAGATCCCAGGAACAACATCAGACATCTCAGTCCAGAAATGTGCAGTACTAGGCACAGCCAAGATACTGCGCAGAACCCTCAAGCTCCCAGGCCTCTGGTAGAGGACCCGAGCTCAGAGGATGAAAGAGACCACCCACAGAGGGTGAGAAGGGAATTTTTTTTTGTATTGGTATATATATATATATATATATATATATATATATATATATATATATATATATATATATATATTGGTTTAAATAGGAAACATAAGGCATCAGAATTGCTAAATGATGGGTCAATTTCTCCCACCCACCAAAAACAAAAATCCTTGGTTTTCCTTACCAGGACAGGCAGCAACAGAGCCATGTAACCCCCGCAGAAGATCGCGAAGAAGACCGCATACACCATCAGCAGTATGTAGGAGGTGGCCAGAGGGGAGAGCATGTTGACCAAGCCACAGAGGATCAGGTAGGCTTTGTGGAAGTGATATTTATGAAACAGGTTCCTGTCTGTCACCCAACCTGAGGCCAGCTGGGCGATCGTCTCTGTGATACCTGGAGCAGAAGCAAAGAAGAGAACTTGTGTGAATAAAAGTGAAATTCAATCTGAGTGGGTGTGGGAGGTTTCATTGATCAAAAAAAGCAACAAAAAAGACACACATTTAGCAATAACCTACAATAACAATTATTCACACCAACTGATTTGAATGATCGCTGACCGTGCCTGAGTAGGATGACGAGGCAGATTATGGACTCTTCTCAGCAAAGGTCAACTGGAATGTGATCGGCACTGCGGAATCTGCAGTGGTATATTGACCGTTGCAGGAATAGCTACAAGCAAGCAGTGCTGAGCCTCTGATCAATGAAACAAGCTGGTCCTCTGCATATTAGAGTAACTCCTGATACCCTTTGTGGAAACTCAGCGGTGTCAGTGCACTGGGTCTTTTGATGTCTTCAGTTTCTCAGACTTTGAAAGAACGCCTCTGCACTCTTTACCTAACAGGATCCAAAACCCTCTGTCTCCATCGGGGTTAAAGAAGACGACATGAGGCAGCTGTGCAATGTTTATGTGTCCTCCTCTTGTGATCCAAGAAATGTCCTGGTGTGTCCACTGCTTGGACACTGACGAGATGTGCCTTTGTTTGTGTGTTTTAGCCTCAGCAGGTTGGTTTAGCCCTGCAGCTGTTCCTGTTCAAACTTATCACAAAGCTGTTTAAATTTGGCCTCTCCAAGTAGCAGCACCTCAAGCCAAGTGCATTGGGGACGTCGGTTTTGTCCAATAGCCTCCACTGTATCAGAAAGTAAAGAAATTGCTAGGGTTGGTGCTACGCTGGATTAACTGCCTGACCCTGACAAACAACTTCCATTCTATTAAGGGCTGAAGGGCAAGAAGACATGCCAATCAGGTTTCTTTAAACTGTGACATTTTGTCAAAAGACTAAATCGAAGGGTTATAAAAGGCATGTTGGTTTTCCCAGCTACTCTGAAACCACTGCTGGCTTCACTTGGCTTTTTTTTTTTGCAAGCACAGCCTCATCAATATCCCTCAGCAAAGTATCGCCCACTTCAGAACTGGACTCAGACAAAACCGGGACCTCCCCTTGTAACCACGCCAACAACTTTACTCTGTTAGTCGTTGCCTAGCGACTCCAGTCGGCTCCAGTTTCGGAGGGGTGACGAGCACACTGACCCAGATGACAGCCTCTCTTTCCCCTGGCCAAGTCGATGACAGCGCTGAGCTTGAATAAGAAGAACAGCAAGTTCTGGGGGTTTGCAGTTTTGTGGTGTGCGTGGCACCCGGTCTTCTTTTTCCTCTTTTATTACAGAGCAAGAGCAAGAGTAAAAAGAATCCATGTGTCCTGCTGCGCGCTGGAACAAAGCTTAGCAGTGTCAACCCAAGGAACATGGAAGAAAACTCAATCACTGGAAAAGTCTTCACACCCCTAAAACCTTTTTTGATCAACAAGATTCCTTATGGCGTTTTATGAAATAGATCAATGCAGAGTAGCACATAACCAGGAAGTTGAAGACAAAAATATCAATTCCATTGTTTTATTTAATATAGTTACAATAACAAATTCAGATTTTAGTAGTAGATTTCTTTGCTGAAAACTTCCAGCATTGAATTTCCACAACAAAATGACACTAAAAGTATAAGAGACAGTATTTTATTTGACTTTATGTTGGAAACTAAGTACTTTTGTTTGCATTATGTTCCCACAAACATCAACATCCAGTAGAAAATAAATATGTTGTTTTATGTTTTTCTTTATTTTGAAACCTAAAAATAAAAGTGCAATATCATATTTCTGAAAATGTTATGCAACATTTGTGGCTCAAAACAAGTTTGTTTTCGCTGGACAGAGGGTGGAAATGGCTCTTTGGTTTGTAAAGGCTGCAAACTCGTCGCCTAAAGTGACAGTCGGAGCAAAGAGAGCATTAATCAGAGAAGTAGCTAAGCTAAGAGGCCCATGGTAACTCTAGAGGAGCGACAGTGACGCTCTACTCAGGTAGGAGAATCTACGGACAGAACAACTATGTCTGTGTTTCCCACACATTTGGTGTTTATGGAAGAGTATCAAGAAAAATGTTGTTGAAAGAAAACCATAAGAGGTTCAGTTTGAAGTTTACCACAACCTATAGACATGTGGAACAAGGTGCCTCGGTCAGATGAGACAATGTTAAATGTTGTTCCTTACAAGCAAAATTTCGTCTGCAGCAGAAAAATGAAGCTCAGCTACGTTCTATTTTCAGTTATGTTCAACTTGTGACTGAAATGTGAAAAAAAAAACTTCAAGGGGCACAAATCTTTTCACAAATGTATTGTAGCAAGGTTTACAGACCTTCTTAGTTAATTTTAGCATTTCTTGAGGAATTTTCTACAACAGAGCTGCATGACCCCAATCCTTACCTTAACCCCTAAGTACTGTGCAGTATGTTGATTCCTATATTCCTTTTTTTCTCTTTTGCGCTCGGTGAAGGCGGACGCCTTTTTCCTCTGCTCCCTCCCTGCCCATGCCTGCCCTGCTTGCTCTGTTTTTGTCCTGTCTTTTTCTATATTTTTGGAACCTTTCTTTGCACATCATCCAAATCTACAAATTATGGTTCTGGTCAACCAATCTCTCAATGCAATTGATCAAATATTTTCTCGACGAGAAGTCTGGGCACAGGGAAGCCCTCTTGTCCTGCGGGGACACACCTGACGGGATTCACCCTGGATTTATTCATGATAACAGGATTTCTGCTGTTTGGAGCTTGTGGATTCCTGGATTATCGACAAATTTGTGTCGAACTTGGCTGAACTAGCGAACACTCTGACTGTTGGTGTGGACAGAGACGAGAACTCAAACTCACTAACTGGATAGAATCAATCTTGGAGAAATTGCTAGTTTCAGTTCAGTAGAACGACCAAACTAATTTGGATAATTGCAAACTGAGATGAGAGACTTTAGGGAAGATTGTCTTTGGTCAGGTAGATTATAAACTTCAATCTGTATCTGAATTGGCTCTCCCCATGTTGCCTTGGAAGGGCTGCATATTTCCAATCTCCTTGAAGATTTGAAAACTTAACGCTCCTTCCCACCTTGCCCCCTCCTGTTATCCATGCAGCTGAGGAGCTGAGCGCTCCCAAGGCCTCGATAGCAACACCTTTACCGGACTTCTGCCAGGAGGCTGAGCAACGTGGTTTCATGGGCCTGTGATGTCACCGCCTTTACTCATGTCTTTGTTTTGCCCTTTGTTTTGCCTGACTGTTGCCATCTGCCCTAATGTCTTTTCCTCCCTCTTTTATTTTATGTTGTTAGAAACTGTGGAGTACTCACTAAAGTATTATTTTAGATTATTAGTAATATCAGAAATTGTGGAGTACGCACAATTTAGATCAACATTATACTTCCTACATAACCTTTATGCAGAGACTCATGCTGCTACAACCCAGAAAACGAATTAGAATTACAACGAACGTGGAATCCAGAAATACAGGGACAGTCACTACTTGGTTACTTTTTATACTGCTACTTGTTAGAAACTGCAACTACTCACTTTTAACCCAGAAAATGACTTAGAACCAACTTAGATTTAGCTACTTATCTTTAGATTATCATCAGTAATTTAGAAACTGTAACTACTCACTTTTAACACAGAAAATGACTTAGAACCAACTTAGATTTAGCTACTTATCTTTAGATTATCATCAGTAATTTAGAAACTGTAACTACTCACTTTTAACCCAGAAAAGGAATTAGATTAGTCACTCTTTAGCTTATATTTTTTCAGAAACTGTAGAGTACTCACTATTTAGATGCAGAGACCAGAAGCCCAGAGGACATGTTTGGATGGACACTACTTTTTAGACTCCTGTTATTCCAACCCAGAAATGGAATTAGACCAGAGCATAATTACCAACCCTGAACAGAAGCACCTAGTTCACATACTTTAGGTCAACATTAGATTATTTTTCTCTTTCTCTTTTTTGCTATTTCCTTTGCTTTGTTATTTTGTTTGTATTTCTTTTTAATTCATGTAAAGTACTTTGTATTGCCTTGTTGCTGAAAATGTGCTACATAAATCAAATTACATTCATAAAAGTTTCCTTTTTCTGCTGACTTACGCTTTTTCACAGCTTTAGTTTTCTCAAAGTTTTCTCAACTTTCCATGCAACAAAATTATGTACTGTACATTTAGTTCTTGTTTCCCCTCCAACTCTTAATCGATTTGTGGCCTAAGATTTGACTGAAAACAAAACGTGGATCCTATTAAAAGAGAGTACCTAAATAAGAGAGTATTGAACTGTTTCTCTGAAAGGCACCTCGGCTCAGTTAATACTGTATCTGAAAGCTTGCAGACAACTGTCAGTGATTACATTATAAAACATAAGCGCTTTCATGAGCAACAGTCAGACATTCCAATTATCCACAGTGCCTGACAAGGCACTAACAGAATTACATGTCCATGTGGTTGGCGGTCAAATGTTAATACCGTTTTCTGGTCATATGGAGGGGCCTCGTCGATTGTATACTGCTAAACCCACCCGTCCTGGCCAGTGGACCAAAGTTCAGCTTTTATGTAAGCACATTCATTACATAAGACTGCAGAGTCTGAGTAGCTCACAAATAATTAATGCCTAAAAGTTGACTGAGCACTTCTTTTGCATCACTTAGAAGATCCAGACTGGAAAAAAGATATGGACCCCCCGCTTCACAGTCCCTGCAAAAAAAAAAAAAAATCGCGAGATCTGCAAAATATGAAGACATGCAGGCTGATGCCTGTCAGAAGCGGATGCTGTCAGATCTGTGGCTCCACGTTTCCTAAAAGCATGATCTATAAAACCTACTAGTTATGTATATTATTGTATGTTAAAGACTAACCAGTGACCTGCTCAAAACACACCAAAAAACATACACTTATAAGGGCAGCAAACACATTTTAACAATTTAAACTCCTGTAAAAAGTACAAGTGTCCTGTGTTTGTGTCCCTAGAGAAGAATAAAACTAAACTAAACACATAATTTCATTTTTTTAAATTTACTTTTTGAGTAACATTACGTTCACAGTTTAAATGCAAAAAGATATTTCCAGTAAAAACTGATCTGTTTTTTAATTTGGCATGAATACCCAATTTATATGTATTGGTGGCTTTTTTCAAAGACCCTCTTGTTTCCAGTTCTTACATCATCTGGTGGCTCAAGTTCAGGACTCTACATTTGCTGAGTCCAAAGATCTAATCTCAGTGCTGTTCTTTGGTGGAGGAAGATGTTTGATTCTGATATTGGTGAACCACCCACCCTTCACTTAGTTTTAAATTAAGGACAAAACTCCTGATATGTTCACTTAAGTTAACTACTGGCCACTCAGAATAAATCCATTCTGGCCTCTATGAAGCAAAACAAGCCTGAATGTTTCAAACAGATGATTCTTATTCAGGGATTTACTTTTACTCTGCATCTATACTTCTTACCTAAAAGGGCACTATTATGCATTTTCCAGGAACACAGTGCCATTTTACAGCAAGATCAAGTAACTATGTTACCTTCAGTGTTGTATATATCAAACATTACATAAGAAATTTGGCTTCACAATTTAATGCCTTGAAATTGGCCTTTGTCTCTTTAAGAAACTCCTACTCTTTCCAACACTCCTTTTTCAGCATGTTATTTCAACAGTGCTTTCCATTATACCGTTTACAACTGTTCTTAGGAGAGTTGGACTGAGAAGTAGTTTATATGACACACAGTTCCCTGTGTTGTTTGTTAATTGCTGCTGCTGCTAGTCTGCAGGAGCTGTGCGTGGGCAGGTGGAAGGGGAGGACAGGTGCTCTGTGAGGTGGAAGCTCAGCTGGTGGCTGCAGCTCCGAGGACTAACTTTGTGGGAGCAAGCGTTTAGGCACGCCGAATAGTTGACATGGGAGATTCAAGGATTTCTTTAATACCCCCTCTTTAAACTCATCAAACATGATCAAATACTGTTCCAGGAGTCATGCTGTTAAACAATCTGAGCAAGGTTCTCTCTAGCAGTAGCTGTTTTCATGCAGTCATCACTGAGCACCAATGATTTTCTGATGTCGGACCTGTTAACAAAAGTCAATGCAAAAGCCGTTCCTATCTGTGTAAAAGTATTTTCTCTGAACTCACAGGTTATTTAGTCCCTTTCTTTTACAAGCTTTTACAGTAGTATCAAATTAACGCATGGAGCGGAAAATGGTTTTTGAATGTGCTGAAAATATTTGTTTAGCACAATTCCTATGCTAAATGAAGATTCACGTACACTGAAAGTTGTATTAAAAAAAATTAAGGTAAATACTCTTCTTCAAATAACAAAACTTTTGTTACGATTTTCAGAAGTGAATGACTATTAAGTTAATTGACTAACTACTAGCCTCACCTGCTACAGAGATGATGAAAGAAGCGTCCATGGCATCGATCCCCAGGTTCCTGGCCCTGGCAGACAGGTGGAAGTACGGGATGAAGTAGGCAAGTTGACTGAACACCAAGGACCAAGTGTAAATGCAAAAGAATGGGTCCTTCAGCAAGGAGAAGTCCAATAATTTAGGTTTAACATCAGCCACTCCAGTTGACGCACCACCGTGTAAGGGAACTCCAACAGTGGTGGAGCCATTCATGGCACCATTCATCTCCGCTGGGCTGTCTGGACTTGCAGCCTTACACTGACCTAAGTCATGTTGGGGCTCATGGCCATTTATGTTATTGAGGACCAGTCGAGTCAATTCAGGGTTCAATGACTGGCTCTCTTGTCCATGAATAGATTGTTCTTTTAAGTTTTCAGTGTCCCTGTGAGGCGTAGGAGAGGACTGGAGAGAATCAGATTTGGAGACACCATTGGACAGAGGAGAAGAGCTGCTCAAGCAGTTTTTTAGGGTATTCCTTCTCTTCAGAGCTCTTAAGGGAAATAGAAGGGCTCTTTTGGATAGGCGAAGACGTCGAGTTTGTTACAGGTGGCTTCACATTAATGGGTCTCAAAAGCATCCCAGAAGCCACCAAGTTCAGCATGAGGCCACCGAGAATCAGCATTGCACCTGTGGATGACAAACACAACCCGCAGCATAAGATTTATTGACACACAAGAGCTCATCCAAAGAGTTTTCCTCCCTATCCTACCTTGCCAAGCGTACTGGTCCAAGAGCAGCTGGGTGAACGGGGCCAGGGCAAAGGTCAAACCCATTCCAGATCGACCAATCGCGTATGCGGTCGCCAGCCGTTTTCTGAAGTACAGCGCTGTGATTACTGAAAATGACTGGTATAGTAGTGCAAAGCCCATTCCTGACAGGAGAAAAAAATACATTAGTGGAATTAATCTCCGTTTCATTGTGAGAAAACTGAAGTCTGAAAAGTAAAAAGAAATAGCCACCAACACCATTTATTTTCACTTGAACTCACCGACTATCACTCCCATGCTGATGTAGAGGTATACTACACTGTTGGCAAAGATGCTTATGATGAAGCCTCCACTAACTAGCACTGCCCCAGAGATGGAGGTCACTCGCGGTCCCAGTTTGGTGCAGGCCACCGAGGCAATGGGAGCTGCAGCACAAGATTTTAGATGGAGTTAGTTCTTTGGGTATATTTTAACCCTTTTCAGTTGTGTATGTATGAACATGTACATAGAAATATTTGTGTTACTAATTAGAGGAAATAAGCAAACAGACAAATATCGTTGTCACTCCCACCTCCAGACAGACGTAAACTAGACATGATGGAACCGATCCAGCTGATGCTCTCTGCCGAACCTCCAAACTCATCTTGGAATGCCACAAAGAAGATTCCAAAGCTTTTGAGGGTGCCCATCACAAGAACATTCACCTGCAAGTACATACAAATACCGATATATAGAAATGTATTAATGAATAGCAGGCACATAGTTCCTCTAAATCACAGCTCTAATTAAAACAGAGGTAGATTCTTCCTTATTGCAATCCAAGTTAAAAAGAAAGACACTTACATTAATATGTATTTATATAGAAAAAGACTTTATACAGAAGAAGTTTCATATGACATTAAGAACTAATTAAATAAAACAGAACAAACACAAGAAGAACAAGTAGCATCAGGTGTAGCATTGCAATAGACGATATGAGGTGAAAAAAAACAAATACAATGTGGTCAGATATTTATGTTGAGCTATTTATCAATTATGTTGGTTTAGGTGGAAACATTAGATGTTTTAAAGTAATTACAGACATTTTGGAACCATCTGGGATTTTAGTGATGAATTGCGACATAAAATGTCACAAAAATAAAAACAAAAAAAAGCTGGGTCAGTTCATCATACCAGGAAACAATGGAGCACCACCATCCAGCCCCAGCCTCCATCTGGAGGCTCCTCATACTGAATTTCTTTCTCCTTCTCCTTCTTTGAGGTCATGGCGTCTCTGCCGAACAGATTCATGGTGGCCTTTGTTTCACTGGAAGCAAATAGAAAAATAAGTAAACGGATATTGATTATTATGCAGCATTTTAAAGGTATGTACACAATATATGTCTTAATATTTACCACTGCACGGTCGCTGATGTTTATTCTGTAAGTATCAAAAGTATTTCCTTAAATATATATTAAATAATTTAAATGTAAATTACAACAGATCCTTGATGTAAAAGAAGATCACATTGATTTTATAGAAATTATAAAGCCGCAGTATTTGACATCAGCATTGTGCTGCTACACAGAAGAAACACTTACAGCCCAGATCTCTTCACTCTTCACCAATTTACAACATCATGAGATTATTGAGCCATCATATTTCAAAAATGTGAGCTCTACAGCAGCTGGAATTATTTGTTTTGCAACACAATGTTTGCAATTCAAAGTGATTAGATAACATTTTGTGTCACACTAATAATTATTATTTTATAACAACAAATTTACTCCACTTGAAACCCTCAAGTTGCACTGGCAAAGTATATCGTTCACCCTGTGACACGTCACAGCTCATATAAGGCAGAAGTGTTTTTAACATGTGACTCACAAAAAAAGAGATAAAAAATCAAAATGGCACAGAAAACCTGCTTTTAGACTCAGCTCATCAAAATGAGCTGAACATTTTTTATGTTCCTGATCATTTGTGTTTGTTTTAAGCCTTTATGACTTAATCAAGCAAAGCTTATAAAAAAGTGCACAAAAAATAGCAATCAAATCCTTTTTTTCCAAACAAATAATACATGTATAAACAAAATAATCAGCAGAGTATTGAATGTTTTTCAGTTTATAAATCTCCAGTCACAGTTCTTAAATTCCATCCAAAGCATTAAAAATATAAGTCACAAAAAACCCCCAGCTACTAATGTATAAATCCTGACAGTCGCAGTGCAAGCAAGGCCAGTGACTTTTCCCCTCTGCCTGTCTGAATGTCTGAGTAGCCTTCATATTATACGAGTCTGTCTCAGCAGGAGCAAATATTTAATTATGTATACTCCGAGGCTGGCTGACTGCATGGGCAGCATGATCTCTGCACGTAGAGCTGATGATATTTTAACTTTCTAGTTTGTTTTTTTTTTCAGTTCTGCCCAAAGACATAAAATATTTTAGGAATACAATGTAATGATTGATCTAGATATACCAGAAACTTTGTCCCATGTGAATCAACAAAGAATTGGCTCTGTAACAGAATTTCTTCACTACTTCACATCAAACAATCTAAAAAGCAAATCAGTAAAAGAGGTTAGGCATCAGTTTGTGTTGTTTTTTTAGTGTACTGCAGGCCAAGTCAGAAAACGCAGCAGAAATGTTACTCTATTAGCATTTACAGTGGTTATGTTCATGGAGGCTTTGCGACCTCAAACGCCCTTCATTTGGCTGCAGTTCTCCGAAAGTTAACACTGGAGATTTTTCTCTCTCTATATATCTCCTCCTTGCTGTCTGTGGTGGCAGGATAAACTTTATCCAGCCTCATCTATCACGGTTACACTTTCTTTAAAGACTTAGATTACTGCTCCAACTACAGATAAGAACAGGTTTTTCAATCAACAGCTATTCTTGAGGCCATTTTCTGACTTGGAAAGATACACACACATCCTCTTTTCTCAAATGCCATGTTCTTTATCTGTCCCATTCTTCACAGATGCTGACACACCCAGAACTCCTTGTTACATTAATTTTACCCACAGAGAAACAATAATGCAATAAAACAAAAATAATTATAATAAAAACATTGTGAGACTCTCATATTTCTAGGATTTTATTTGTTTCTGTATTTTTTTTACATCTTTATCATCGGTGCCAATTAACGTGGAGAAGATATGAATCAAAACTAAGGTTATATGTGTTGAGGAAAACATTTATCTGCAATTCTGTTGCGGAATATTCACATGCAACACTGAATGAAACATTTCTTGGCTCTTTCCAGTCTTTTCTCATCATTACTACTTTCCCACCATTTTCTATAAACTTTGCATATCAACTTCTAAAACATACCAACCTTTTCAAGAAATAAAAAAACTTCAATAATAGTCTTATTTCAGAAATTAATTTCTCTATGTCAAACATTTAATACAGATTAATTACACAAAGTCTGTTTTTAAGTCTTTATTTCTGTTAGTTATGATGATTTTCACTTAAGACTAAAGCACTAAAAGTACAATATCATATTTGATCAATAAAAAAAATAATACAGAAACTAACTTAATGAAAAGCATATTTAATACCCACTGTTTTCTAACTCATCACAATGCAGATTCTAATATATTGAATATGATAGTAGATGGTGTGTATCAACAGTAGATGCACTACACACTGCGACTATATGAATCTAAAAAGTCCGAATACGTAATTATGATAGTGCTAACACTGTTCGATTATAATTCAAAATGTTGTGCAATGCTAAGATATTTCTAGAATACTCTATAGCTCAGAAGATGTACTTTAGAAAGATAATAAACATATGGTCTATATAATAAATCTGCTAAGAGTATATTTTGGTTCAAAATATGTGCTCAGTTGTTGGATGATTCCCCCATAACGAAACATTGAAAGTTTGTGGTTTAAATCCTGAGTTGATCCCAAACTTTGGCCCTGATTATGACAGAGAAGAAAAACCTCTGCTTAAATAAGATGTGAATATAATAAAAATATTTATTTAAAAATATTTATTTTGTCATTTATAAGAGCAGGATGGATGAAACGCTGCATAAAACATTGCAAAATCCATAAGCTCATAAATGTGCACATTTTGCCATGAAACTGCATCAGCAAGAAATAGATATCCCTATTGGGATTTTCGGATTGCACAGTCATTGTATTCTTGAGAGTATCCATGACTTAACAAAAGTTGGCTTCTTTCCCAAATGACATGTTTCTGCAGAGGATGCACAGAAACAAGCTGTGTTTCTAACCGTACTGTAGTCTGACCACCAGCAGTCCATGGCTGACTGCTTTGATAATTTCTCTGAATATTATTTCCCAGAATCCTCCTCCTGGGACTTTGAGAGATCTTTAACAAGCCTTATTTAAAGAACAGAAACCATGTTTTGCATAATAATTAATCAATGTTAACCACACATGGCGAACGCCCCCTCTCGGCCAATGGCAGCTGGAGAAGCCCTCGATCATTCTGGATAGGTGGACGGATGCCAACACAAAAAAACAACCATAGAAAATTGTTTCTGCCCAAATTGTTTCTGCCAAACACAGCTCCACCAGACTAGCAGCAGCAGCAATTCGCAAACACCTGCTGAATTCATCATATGACCTATCACTCCTAAGAATGGTTGTAAACAGCATCATGAGAAACATTGTTGTGATGGCGCAAGAAGGTGGAGTGTCAGAAAGAGAAAGAGCTTCTTAAAGAGATAGAGGCCCAAAATTCAAGGAGTCAAATTGCGAAGTCAAATTTCTGAAAACAAAACGTTTCAAAAAAATTTCAGTTATGTTTGATATATATACAGCATTTTTATAACTGAAGGTAACTACTTATTTATGCAGATACATAACACTTCCCCTTCAAACAATAATTAAACTTATTCTTATTGAAAATAACATAATGAAACAGAGCAAAACATTACAACCACAGCAACATACTCTCAGACTAAACTAGAACAAAACTGTAAGAAGTGCCTTGTAAGTTAAAAGAAATACTAATGAATAACATTTTATGTTACAAATCTCTATTAGTATTAATTTAGTCACATCAATGGTTACATATTGTTAATCTTAGTATGTACAGAAGGACGCATTGAAGTTTTTTTTCTGTAAATTGGCACACATGGGGGAATTGTTTGATTGCATATTCATGTTTTTTATAGACTAAGAATAAAACTGTACTTTGAAACAACAACAGAGTTGTTATTCAGTACTTCCAGTTTGCAGAAAATCTATGTGTATATATATATATATATATATATATATATACAGTATATATATATATATATATATATATATAAACCCTTTTGCAAGCCACCTCTTGGTATATCGTGGGGATTCGTGGTTATGCAGTAAAGCCAGTCCCCAAATCTCAATCCTACTTGCCAGTTCAGATTCGGGACACAATGCAAAGTCAGCTTTGATGCCCCGTTTCTCTGTTGCTTATCAAACCAAACCAAGACTGAGAAAATACTTTCCAGGCTCGAGCCTTTTGTGTCTTATGAAACTCTTTAAATCAATCCCTCTCTCGGCAGGTGAGAGATGGACCATCACTAGATAAGGAAACATCCATCTATCAGATATCAAAGTCTAGGGAATGGCTGTCTGTCCTGTATGTCTCTGGCCTGGCAACCTGCCTCTCCGTCAAAGACCAGCCTCCCCGTGATGCGGCGCAGACATGTGGACATAGACAATGGATGAATGGATGATTTTTTTTTTCATGACTCGTTGACTCATTAGCTTCAGAAGCCAGCGGAGTGCTGTGCCATTTAGGGTTTCTTCATTGCACCAAAAATATTACACAACTTTGCTGTCACACATGTAGAATTTATGATTACTCTGCTCAGTTTTTATGCATGCACACATTTCTTCAGGGTTGAATGTAGGGCAGCTCATTCAAGCAGAAAGAAATGTTGCCCGTTTAAAATCATCCAGTCATCCAAAATCCTTGCACAGGACAATTAAAGATGATGAAGTTATCCATAAATTATGTGTACAGTCAGTTTTTTTAAGGCATTACTCTCATTGCATAATTCTGTTGATTCTTTACATGACGCTTTGTCCTCAAAATTCATCCATTAGTAGGTTTTTCCAAAAGCTTATAGTTAATATTTGATCTTATGTCACTTTGCCTTATTCAGTAGGTACTACAGGACGATACTGGCTAGTCTATTTTTACAACAAGACATCACAACCTCTGGTTTATTTGCCTCTGTGGGAATCCATGTGCCTCTCTGACCAGAATGAACTTGGTTTACTGTGAGGTTTTCCACATCTGGAATCCACAACAGCCGATGACAAAAATGCTCATTGCTAAATCAGCACATTTCCATGAGCACATTTGCATGAGCACACGCATGTTGGGTCATCTTTGGACTGTCATGCTGGCAGACTGTCAAGTCCAGCTCCACATTAAGACCTCTAAAGGAGAATGTGACCAAAAGGGAACAAAGTCCATGTGGTTGTCAACAAGGTTTGACAGTGAACTAAAGGGTCGCAGAGGGAAAACATATTTAAGGCTGAATTGATTTGAAACTGAAATTAAAAAATAAAAAGCAGCCGTGTCCTGGTGGAAGTAGGGCTAGACGATAAATCAATAAAATGCAATAAACACATAACCAATATACGTCCAATAGCGTATTCCATAATTTTACTGAACTCCGATCCAGAATTGCAAAGCATTCTGGGGGATGTAGGCAGAGGAAAGGCTTTAGCCGCTCAGCCATTCACAGCTGGCTAAGGTGGGTGGCATCAACTAACTCACTCACTCTTTGGTTACCTAGCAACAACCTGTTGAGCAACTCATGCAACAGCCAACTTGTCAGTGAGCCTATGTGAAACGTAGCCTGAGTTTCCAGTTCTCACCCAACAACAGAACTACTCTGTGTGGTTTTCTCCTACCACAGCCTATTTGCTTCAAGGTGTGACGTGTTGCGAGTTCAGATTATATTCTCAGCTAACCTCAGTTATAACGACTGGTAATTTGAGCAACTGATGTGTTTCTTTCATTTAAAAGCAGTCTGTTCATTCCCCTCTGACCTCCAACCCAACATCAACTAAGCATTTGCTGTGCCTCCAGCCATGAAGGCCTAAACTACAGGGAACAAAGAGACTGGTTTGAAACCTGTTAATCCGAGAATGAACTGTATTAGCCCACTTTCAGTTCCAGGGGGAGGAAGAGGAAGAGCTTCAGGAAAGGAAACTCTGTTATGTCATATGGATTATTTAACTCTAGCAGGGTGTAGACAAAGATTGTTCCAAGTAACCCAGGATCCTAAGTATCATCAGATTACTGTTTGTGTTTCCAGTGTTTGTATTGTGGCCAATAAAACAAGTCTGCAGCCGTGTCTTTACTCCATCCCTGGAGCTGAGAGGAGGAACATCAGTAGGATCTACCGTGTCGATGCTCCTCCAGCTGCAGAGGAGGTCCAGAGTCTATGGTTTTCCTGACCAACGCTACCAACTTTGGTCAACTGACCAAAGGGCTATTGATTTCTAATTCAGAAAATCATTTAATACAACCTTATTTACAAATTATGGATTATCTTCACTTCTGCTTAGCATTGTGAACTGGTTGTTTGAACACATACCAATTGTTGTAATTTAATCCTAAAAGTAGTTTTAGTTAGCTTAGAGCTAATTTAGTATTATTTCCAAAACAATGCTCGTACGTACAGACAGATGTACAGACAGACATACAGACGAACAGACAGATGTACGATCAATCAATCAATCAATCAATCAATCAATCAATCAATCAATCAATCAATCAAATTTTATTTGTACAGCACATTTCAGCAGCAAGGCATTTCAAAGTGCTTTACATAATTAAAATAAAAACAGCCTGTGACAGTGAATAAACAGAAAGACAAAGATAATTTTTTAAAAAGAAAAAGAAAAAAGATTAAAACAGATAAAAACATTAAAACCCACACCGTACAGACGTACAGACAAACAGACAGACATACAGCCAAACAGACGTACAGACGTACAGCCAGATGTACAGACAGATGTTCAGATGTACAGACGATTTACAGTCAGACAGACGTACAGACAGACAAGCAAACACACAGACAGACAAACAGAAATTGCAATTTCCATCTCCCACACAACACAGATGCATATCAAATACTTAGAAAACTGGGCTGTGATTTTACTGTGTCATTTTATGAGTTTTATTCTTAAATATTTTGTTGCAGCTGTGAATAATCCACAGAAGATTCTGGTGCAGCTAATCTTAATTTGTTAAATTAATTAATTATGCCTGTGTGACACCAACAACACTGTCACATTTAAAGCCATCTAGATCTTTTCTCCCTGTTTTGTTGGAACTTATTTTGAAGTCTTTGAGTTGTTGATTAGCTTACGAACAAGAAGAGATTGCAGTAATTTCAGACTCTGCTAAACACTTGCTTGCAAGTAGAAAAGCACAACAGGGGGTGTGCTTTCTGTTCCCAAGGCTGCAGCAGGTAGTTGTGCTCTGAAAGTGTTTGTTGGTGACTACTGACTGCAAACACTGACATAGTGTATGTCACCTGCAAGCTAGAGAAATTGATTTAGTTTATCATCATCTACAGACTGCAGACATCTCAGTAATCAAGAGAAGATACAGGCGGTATGGCCAAAGGTTTTGGCTCTAGCCCAACAGGAGTCATGGAGCCACAAAGCTGAAAGTCAAAGTTTCAACATCAACGTAAAAAGTCCTGAGTGCTAAACTGATTTCCAGTCTGATTAAAAAAAAAAGTTGTGCTCCACTGTAGTGACAGAGACACTCAGATGAACTGAAGGGGTTAAATATCCCCTAAATGTTAACATCGTATTTAGTAGCTTTTTTCTTGTTTTTGACACTTAGATGTAGAAAAGACAAGCATACAGTGAATAAGGCCGCCTTATGTTTCAGTTCTGTCAACACAACTAAGACTCAAACTGTTGTGACAAAACACAGATTTATTTTATATTCAGCTCATTTTTGTAAAAGATCAAATAAAAGTCCTGACTCTGAGCTGGGGATTTGGTGTTTGTAATGATCAGAAGTGAACAGTTTCACATCCCAGAACTGAAACTGCTCAGAGGCTAAAGTTCCTCCAAGCTGATGTGCAGAATGGATCAATATTTTACCTCTAGTTATAGTTACTGCCGCACAAGTCGTAAAAGCTAAATACTTTAAGCTGTGGGGTCGTGTGCTTTTGACACTCGGTTTTGCTCAGTTGGATTTTCTTTACAAATCTGAAATTATAGAGCTGTAAAAAAAGTATTTACCACCTCCACTATTTCTTCTACTTTTTGTCACACTTAATGTTTAACAGGAAACAAGTTTCTGTGTTAGAATGAGTTAACCAGAATAAACCTAAGCATGTCTAAGGTGATCATTTAAATATTTATCTTTCCATTGTATGAACCCATTTATCTTTATAGGGTCACGGAGGTGGAGCAGGGGGTGGAGAGGTGGGGATTATATCTCCAGTGGTCACTGGGTGAGAGGCGGGACAGGTCACTAGTCCATCGCAGTGCAGTATAGAGACACACACGACAAACAGCCGTGCACTCACATTCACACCTAAGGACTACTTAGAGCAGAACAGTTCACCTAACCTTCATGTTTTTGGCCTGAAGGAACCCGGAGTACCTGGAGAGAACCCGCTCATGCATAGGGAGAACATGCAAACACCCAGGCAGAATGACCCCAGATGGAGATTTAAACCTGAGGTCTTCTTTCTGCAAGACAACAGTGCTGCCCACAGCTCCTGCATGCTCACGGTCCCACACCCCCACCCATATTCCTGCCCATATTCACATCCACATAGTGAGGAACAAACTTCCAATGGAGACACACACAACTTGGCTTGAACAGAACCAGACATTAACTGGCTACAGAAACTTGACAATGGCGAGAGAAGTGACCTAATCAAGGAGGTCACAAAAGAACCCGAAACTACATCCAAAGCCTGTCTAAGCTGAAGTCAATGGTAATGTTTCAGCAATAAGATGGTGACTGGGTGAAACAATTCTTTTACATTCAGTAGGAAAGACTGATTACATAGCTTTATTCCTTATTAAATAAAGATATGATGATTTAAATTTTGGTTGATTATCTGAAACATTTAAATACAAGCAATAAACAGAGGAAATCTGTAAAACGTCAAATGTTTTTCTCTTTTTAGCTCTGTGGATCATAATTATGCATAAACATTAATTTCAACACAAAACTTTTAAAAGCCCCTGTCCTTTGTAAGCAAGTTTTAAAGCACAGTGTTACTCTGGTGGGAAACGACCTTCACTAACACAACAAAAACGAAGATGCAAGACAAACTGTTATTTGTTTTATGAATACATTTTACAGCAAACAACTATAATCAATGAAGGATAAGTTAAATTGTCACAAGGGGAGAAAAATCCCTCAGACTTATTTTTGAAGCTACAACTATAACAGGCATATCCTGTGAGATTCATCTTCATCTTCAGAATAAAAATCCTGATAAATTTGAACTTAGGATCTTTTAATTGAAACATTTTTCTACAAGGTGACATATTTTTACAAACCTCACCGATATTTGTGGAAATGTCACATTTCTTGGTAACTTTCAAAGCCAAAGCCACCAAAAAAGGTTCTGGCCTAATTTTGTCAGGATTTCTGAACACTTTTTGTATCAAAACTGCTCGAACCCATTTCACATATTTGACTTTAAAAGAAAGTCCTCACTTTCCATAAAACGGTTGCGGCGTTTAGGTTGCTCTTCTTTTTCCATTTGAATACCAGTTTTGCTGTGTATTTGGGGGAAAAAACTGAGTGTCAGACAAATGAAAAAATAAATACAAAAAAGCTGAATTAATTATTCGCCCATCTTTTAGGGGAATTTTTATCTTCACTCTGTAGAGGAAGAACTGGATCAACAAGTCTTCCCTCCTGTTCAGTCATATCAAAGCAGTAACAAAGTTCAGTGTTGTAGCTTCAGTCATTATAATTGACCACTCTCATCCCATCAGTTCGAACTGGAAAGACCCGGTACTCACTGATCACACAGTACAATCAACGCTCCAAAGGGAAACACGAGATAAATGAATGATCACATCAAAACTGACACCACAAACCACCACCGCTTGCTTTTCAGCTACCCAACTACATTTTGTATCACAAAAAAATAATCTGAATAGCATTTAGGTTGTTTCTGGGAATACCTGTAATGCTGTCTTGGCGCCGTCCCTGAAGGCACTGCAGGTGAAGAAAGGACTCAGAAGTCTTATAGCCTCATTTTAAGGATTGGTGAAGAGCACTTGGAACTGCGGATGCAACCAGTTCAGCTTCAAACCTGCAAGAAAAACGATGCAACAATGAGAGGAAATGAGAACCTGTATGTACTGTAACTCTTTCCGGATTAAAGTATGTCAATAACTTTTCTTTTTATGTGTTGGAGAATTTGTTAAAAAAACAAAAAAACAAGCAAACAAACAAAAAAAATTCTATTCTACTTGATTTTGCCACACAGGTTACAAAAACTTTCTTGACCTGAGGAATTAATCAGATGTGGGACTGTGTTGAAAATATAATCTTTCAGCAAAAACTGTGCCTAATTGCACTAATTTATGATTTAACAAGATGGAAACTATCTTGT